>QGSO01000210.1:49746-186587 GCA_011037825.1 Carya cathayensis | reverse complement strand
CCTTATGTTACATAAGCCTTTATTTATTCATTGAACTACATAAACCATGCCCGCTCTAAGCCTGAAAAACAATGAATCTACCTTAATAGTTTGAGAAAATACTTTGGTGGAAAGTTACATTTAAAAGAGAAAATTAGTGAAAGAGAATGATCCGTACTATATTTGCTCTGTTTGATCAAAGAAGAAGAAGAAGAAGAAGAAGAAAGGAAGTGAAAAAAAAAAAACAAGAAAAAAAAAAGAGAAGAAAAGAAAAAAAAAAAAAGAAGTCACTAAGCGGAATGTGAATCACCTCAGATTTTGTTAAGGGAATGGTTGGTATTGCATCAGTGATTACAGCAATAATAATGCCACAAGTATGAGCATATTGTTAAAGAAAGAGCTATGATTTGAATCATGTGGAAATTTCTTTTAGTGTTCTTTTCACAAAGTATTTTCCCAGTTTGCTTTGATTTTCCATATTCAGTTCTTTCTTAACCCTCACCCTGTGGCCTATCATTACAAGCTTATTAAAGACCTTTTGATCTCTGATTTTGGTATTGACTACATTAGTTGAGAGGATTTCTGAAAATTGGACTTATGGGGTTAAGTTTTAAGAGAATTCTTCTGATTTTGGTTGTTCTACTTTTATCTCAGTTTGCAGGTGGTTTGAGGATTAATTGACTATCTCACACACACACTCAAGGTCTTAGCTTTAGGTTGAAGTAAACACCTAACTCTTGCTTGACAAATTGCAAAATTTTTGATTGATTTTCTTGCTATCTTTGATGTTAAAAGAGTAAGATACTAGTGATGAAATCTAAATTCATAAAAGCTTGGTGAGTGATGATACTTCTCTGTGGGGTCGAGTTGATATGGTCTAAACTATCATTTGCTTTGCTTTTTGTTTGAGGACAAACAAAGTTTTAAGTTTGGGGGTATTTGATGACTTGAAATATTTCGTATTGCAGATTTTACAACTTCGCTCGAGTGGAGGCTTTTTGCCGCTCGAGCGAACTCAGGCAGATTCAAACGCTCGACTACCGCTCGACAGTGAGCTCGAGCGGGATGCGGGAAAACAAGTTCACTCGAGCGGAGGCTTCTGGCCGCTCGAGCGAAATCAGACAGAGTTGAACGCTCGAGGTGCGCTCGACAGGCCACTCGAGCGAAATTAGACAGAGTTGAACGCTCGAGGTGCGCTCGACAAGTCACTCGAGCGAAGTTAGGCAGAGTCGACCGCTCGATGTTCGCTCGACACTCCGCTCGAGCGAATATCGTATTTTGACAGATCTAGGGTTTTCCGCTGTCACACCTTATAAAAGTGATTTTTCACTTTATGACCGTACCTTTTGACTGGAGAACACCTTTTGGGACTGAAAAACACATCTAGAAGGATTCAAATCATCCGTTTTGGAGAGGGGATTCCACATATTGCACGTACGTTGGAATCATACACGAGCACAGACGGGAGAAAAGCCTTGAATCAATTCCTTGAGTTTTTGACGACGAGTTGCGGCTGCAAGGAGTATTTTCAGCGTTTATTTTCTTCCAATTTTCTCAGAACAATTATGGTGAATTCGTTTATGTTGAATTCAATTTCTAGTATGAGCTAAATTTCTTTATTCTAGGAAAACGATGTAACCTAGTTCCGAACTATGCTTGATTGTCTATGCTAATTTAAGGCAATTCTCTCTTTGTTTATCTGAATTATTCTGAATTTATTGCTTCTAATTAACTGGCCATTGATTAGATGATTTTTAATCTTGTGATTTGCTATCGAAAGAGGGAATCATAGGGTAGATCTTGAATATTTCAGCATAGGTAAGTATAGAGATCGAAAGACTTGTATGAACCTATGTAGTAATTAAATCATTGGTCTTAATGTGTTCTTGATTATTTAATTTGCATATTCTTGTATGAATTGATGAACAAGAATAATTTTCAATTGACTATCGAAAGAGGCTTTTGGATGAATTAGAGATTTGCTAATAGACAAATAGAATTAAATTAAATTAGCTGGATGATAAAAGCATAGTGACGAATTAGGTGAAATCGGTTTCCTAGAAGTTTTCTTTCCCATTAATCTGATCTTCAAACGTCAGTTTTATTTCATTTGCTTATTAATCTTTGAGTCAATTTTAGTTTAAATTGCAACTCCAAAATCTTAGTGATTCCTCTAGATAAAATTGAGATTAGTATAATTTTGGTATTTGGCATAAGTAAGATACCAATCCCTGAGGACGATACTCTTCTTACCACTTTTATTATAAAACTACGATACTGTGCACTTGCAGTTTTGCACCGATCACTCGCCAACAAGTCCATCCCCACAGGTGATGAGTCCTACTGGCAACCCAGTCTCTCTCCTCCTCCCTCCAACCGAATGGGTATGAAAACCCATTTATTACCACCTAGCGCCGCCGTACACAACTAGCTTGGCCATCGACCACCACCAACGGCATCCCCATTCCATGGGCTTCCTTTCCATGGTCTTCTTTCCCACTCCCTCCCTCTCTCTCCGTTGGGCCATTACACACACACACACACACACACACAGTTTCTCCACTGTGCACCACCGTGCACGGCTACCCATGCCACCTTACCACCACCACCATGATCCTTAGCCACCCACGACCTCCCCTAGCTATTTTCATGCCCAACCAAAGTTCCTACAGCTCTCACTCTCCCCCACTCTCTCATGCACGACTTGCACCACTCACGGCCAGATCAGTAATGAGCCACCTTCTAACCACCACCTCACCATCACAGCTCCACCACACCTCCATCAAGCTCCTCCATGCCTAGCCATAACGTCTAGCCCCTCCCTTGCCTCACACACACCCTCACTCTCTCTTGAGATGCCTAAAGGATATGTTACGGGCATGTGTCTTGGATTTCAAGGAAAGTTGGATAAAATAAATGTCATTAGTTGAATTTGCCTACAATAATAGCCACCAAGAAAGCATCAATGTGACTCCATATGAGGTTTTGTATGGGCAGAAATGTAGATCGCCCCTTTATTGGGACAAGGTTAGTGAGAAAAAGATGCTAGGCCCTAACTTAGTTAAAAATATGCAAGAAAAGGTAGCTATTATTAGAAAGAGACTTGCTTTAGCTCAAGAGAGGCAAAAGAAATATGCTGATCATAGAAGAAAGGAGCTGCACTTTAATGTAGGAGACAAGGTATTCCTACGGGTGGCTCCGATGAAAGGAGTTATGAGATTCAGCAAGAAGGCCAAGTTAACCCCAAGATACATCGGCCCATTTGAGATTCTTGAAAAGATAGGAGCAGTTGCTTATCGGCTTGCACTACCCCCAGAGCTTTCAGTCATGCTTGATGTTTTCCATGTTTCAATGCTTTGAAAATATGTGCATGACCCTACTCATGTGTTGGATTATGTGCCTTTCCAAGTGCATAAAGATTTCTCATACGAGGAAGCGCCATTCCGAATCTTAGATCGAGAGGTTCGAGTACTTCGCAATAAAACCATTCCGATGGTCAAAGTGTTGTGGAACCACCACACTGAACAAGAGGCAACCTGGGAGTGTGAGGACGACGTGAACGCTCAATATCCAACCCTTTTTCTTTGAGGTACATTGGAGAGTTGTAATACCCGAGCCTTATTACGTGGGTCTTTACGTCATTTTATTTTATTCTTCAAGTTAAATTTTTTAAGGTAAAGATTTTTTATTATTTTATTTTAAGATGGATGTGCTTTTATTTTATGTGGGTTATTAAAATAAATTAAGTACATGATTTTTAAGGCCTCATAGTATTTTCTTTTAAAGCCCTAAAATTTTTATTATTTATGAAACAACCCAAATGACTCCCACCATTGGATTTAGTAATTGGAATAAATATCTCCCTAAATTTAATCCTAGCCATCCAAAACCAAGCTTTTTTGGGTAAGCTTTGACTAGTCTTAAAGTGATCTCCCCTTCCGTCGACTACTTAATAGCTTATGAGATAAGTCTAATTAAATCAACTAAGTCCTTATCTTCTCTTCAACCCGTCAGTCTTAAACTAAGAGTAGGTGAAGTAATCATTCATTTTATCCTTATCCAAGCCGTCCCTTTCTTCTAACTTCCAAAGGAAAGTTTGACTAAGTGTTAAGTCCTTATCTCCTTGGAATCTGCCGGTCACCATAAGCCAAAGAAAACTTTTTCTTCTCTTCTCCTCCAAAGCCGACGCCTTCTTCTTGTTCTTCCTCTCTTCTTCTTCTTTCATCTTCTAACTCAAGGAAAACCAAAGTTTCTCTCCATTATTCAAGCTATGTGACCTCCAAGGGAAAGAAAGAAATTGTTTTTCCCTCCCCCAAACTGTGCCATACACTTCTCTTCCATATGCATTTTGGGTTTGTTCGTAGCTTGGAGTTTAAAGTTTGTTTTCATCTTCCAAGAGGTGAAGAAATTGAAGGTAAGAGGTTCTTAACTTTTTCCTTAGTATGGTTAATATATGGGTTTCAAATTTCATGGCCTATCTTATATATATATTCGGTTTTGGGGATGTTGTTTAAGACCAACCGAACCATGTATAACACTTATGTTTCAGTTTTTGTTTTGCATCTCTTTATGTTGTGATTTTTATATACATATATCTATGCCCTGTTTTGAGTAACCGAATATGGATGGAGCTGTGTTGATGTGGTAACTTTCATGTATACATGTTTATGGCCTGTTTTGAGTAACTGAATATGTAGGGAGGCTATGTTGGTGTTGTGCTTTTATATATTTTGAAATAAAAGAGGGTGTTTAACAAATGAGCTTGCTTAAAATCTTAAATGATTCTTGGAATAATTTTGGTATGAGCATTTGTGCAGTGAGTTTTATTTTGGAAGTGATGTTATGTTTTCTTCCTTAGGAGGCTAGAGGTGTTTAGATTTATTTTGGTTATATGTAATCCTATAAACTTGTTTCAAAATGGGTGTTAAATGATTTAATTATAAACTTTGATGCTAAGGATTTTGAGTTACTTAATGAGCTGTTCTAGCTATTTTTCTATGTTATGTTTAACTAAATAATATGTGTTAACTAGGTTAATTATTATGCTTATGTTACTCTTGTAAGGGTTAGTCGAGAGGGTAGTTACTTGAGGTAATGCTAAGGATAGAAAACGACGTTGGATTTATAATATTTTAGCTTCTCATTTATAGGGAGGCCTAAAGGATGTTAGATGAGTATTAACACACTTATTATTTATTGGATTAGGACCTACTAACGTTGAAGGAACTGAAGTGGATCAAGGTAAGTAGCTATGACCATGCTCCTACGCAAAGTTCTCTTGTGAAAGATTATCTCTCTATCTCTTTTCAAACGATCCTCTAAATAAGGAGTAAATATATTATGTACAAGCCTTTCTTGGTAGCCCCTGTTAAGCACCCTATCGATTATAATTGTTTGTATGTGTATATGGTAATGCATGCACGTAGATTCTAAGTCATGAGATTTTCATACATGCTCCTTTAAATAACTAATGTCCTACTTATATATGTAAGCATGACATGAAATGCTATTTTTCCAAAATAAATGCATATGCATCGGACTAAGAAAATATATTGAAAATGCTTTTTTTTTAAAAAGAAAAGAAAAGAAAAGTCAGGGCCCCTTGTCCACGAGAGGCCCCTACCCCGATTTTATTAGAAAAGCCCTCACGTATGGCAAAGAAACACCGTGATTACAAAAAATCCCTAAAAAACAAACTCTTTTCTCTATAATAAAAGCCATCCCCAACCGATCTATACGAATCAAACCTCTCAACCGTGTATGCTCAAAATCCAGGCCAACAAAATCTTTGTTAACACAATGTGTCCCTTCCTTCACCATATTTGCTTCCCGAAAAATGTGTCTAAAACGTGCATTGATCACAATGGCAATCTCCTTTATCTCCTCCAAAAAATCGCAAAGAAACCAAAGTCGACAAATTCTGGAAGCGAGGCAATTCATGACCACTGATGAGTCTGATTCTACTAGTACATGTTGAAATCTTAATTGTTTGCAAAGCTGGAGCCCATCTAATAAAGCTCGACATTCGGCAACCGTGTTAGTAGTAGTCCCGTAGTGATGCGCAAAACTAGCTATACACTTGCTGTTGGAGTCTCGGATTACACCCCCACCCCCTGCCTCTCCTTGGTTGGAACAAGCACCACCATCAACGTTCAGTTTTACATTTCCCCTTGCTGGCATCTCCCACTTGACATAAACTACTCGTTTCTTAATAATAGGTACAATTGGTATACTCAGGTTCTCCATAAACAAATTATTATTCGTCTTCATTTTCTGGAATTTTTGCAAATTACAAGAAACATCTTTTAGAAGAAATTTCACATATCGAATCGTATCCTCTATCTGAAAAGAAATACCTTCCATTCTTGCCAAACATCAAGCCTTCCATAAAGGCCAAGAAATTAAAATGGGAAGAACTCCATGTATCCACCCTACTTGAGTTTGTTTTGTTGCTTGTTGCCACCAAAAAACCATCATACCTTTCTAATTTCTGATTTGTGGTAGTCTTATTTGACATATATTTTCAAAATATTTCCAAACTGCTTGAGCACTCAGCCCCTCACACAAAATATGATGCAATGTTTCCACATTAGGCATTGAGTAGCAATGAAATTTAGAGGCTAGTGTAATGGCTAGGTGCTGGATCACATCATCAGTCGGAACTGCACCTCTTTTCGCCCTCCAGTAGAGAAAAGACATTCTTTTTGGTATATTTGCTTACCACAACCACTTTCTCCAATCACACAGTTATCCACGTTTCCTAGAGATTTCCCAGGCCGATTTTGTGGTTAAGTTACCCTCCAAAGGATGCTTCCAAATTAGCACATCGAGCCTATTTTTCAGCCGCACACCAGAAGCATGAATTTGCTATAGAACTTCAGACGAAACTAGATCTTGGATTACTTCAATTTTCAGACCCCTATCATCTACTACTTCAACAACTAATAGAGCACTACTACCTATAACAGGACAGAAATCCTACAGCGGGCCCACACCCTACCCAATTATCCACCCAAAAATTTAAATTCTCGTTCCCAACCAACCACTTCGAATTTTGGAAAAGAAATAAACGAAGGTTGATGTACGAAAATAGGTAATGGCCATATGAATGGAAAGGTTACCAAAGGACTGGGCAGATTACAATGCCGAGTAAGTAATACTGGTAGTGCACCCAGTACTGCCCCCTGACGGAAAGAGATTCCTAACCTATGGCCATGGGTGGAATCCAGGTCCAAAATGACCGCTAACCCCAATACACGGGGCGTAATAGTGTGCTGGTCAAAAGAAAGTGAAAGATGAAAATAAAGGTTATGCATGAAAGTATGATGTATAAGTATGCATGAAAGTATGATGTAAATTTATGCATGAAAGTTTGAAGTAAGTATATGCATTAAAGCATGACTCAACTTTTAACCTATTTATGCATGAAAGCGTCGTAAGAGATAGTAATTGTTTATGGATGCATATTTGCAAAAGAAAATACTAGATGCTTATTAAGTTAACAGCATGGTGCATTACTTACTGAGTATTAGAGTCACTTTATATTTATATTTTAAATGTTCAGGTACAGATGAAGAGTGATTGAGCTGAGATATTACATATTTTAGCTATTTAAAACCAATGTATTTCAATTGCTTCGTGACATTATTTATTGGTTTTAGATGAAAAAAATAGTTAATAAGCATAAATTCGAGTTATGAATTTTAATTGATTAATATCATGTTTATGCTTATAACTATGATTAAATTGGACAATACTTCCTCACATATATAATATTTTTTTTAATAATCTATTTTCTTTTTAATTTATTTCGAGTGTATTTTTATTTCTTTATTTTCAGTTTAAATAAAATTCACAAGATCAAACGGTGAAGTTTTTACGTAAAGTCAATAAGCAGTTTCACGTGTTGTCTGGGGGTGCTTTCGATGGGCTAGTTGGACGTAAAAAGGAGACGGAATTGGGTGCAGAAATTAAGGATAGTTTCTTGCATGTTGTCTCATGCAAGACTTTCCTTTGTGTGACAACACTCCATACTGAAAACAAAAAAAAAAAATTCTGCAACCTTTCATACTTGAAATGGATCCAATGTTGTTTTTCATTGAACAAGAGTCATTTACCTCGCATCAAAGGTTTGTGGAGAACCACCCCCACCCTCCAAAACGCCGGCCCGCTCTCCCAACAGACTCTCTCTCTCTCTCTTAGAGTAATGAGATGTTATGCTTTCTAAAGTTCAGCAAGTTCGTTTCATTTTTGTAATGTGTGCAATCACCTATTCGGATCCACCATCGATCACTTCATGGTTTTAAGTAGTATCTGGTATTTGATGTTTTTTATGCACGACTGGATGGGATAGGGTGAGTTGGAGATCAAAATCTTGATATTGTAGTGTTGACGTGAATGGCAGTAAATGATGCTAAAAATCCCCTTCTTGGAGAAACATGTGGCTCTTTACTGCAGAAACTGCAAGAAATATGGAATCAGGTTGAGACTCCTGCAGTTGATGAGGCTGACCTATCCGTGAAGAAGTTAGATGAATATCATGCACAACTTCAAGAACTTCAAAAAGAGAAGAGTGAAAGTTTACAAAAGGTCCTTGAGTTCGTGAGCACTGTGCATGATCTTTGTGCTGTCCTGGGGATGGACTTTTTCAGTACTGCAACTGAGGTTCACCCAAGCTTAAACAACTCTACTAGTGTGCAATCCAAAAGCATTAGTAATGATACTCTATCTAGGCTGGCTAAGACAGTCTTAGCATTAAAAGAAGATAAGCAACAGAGGTTGCACAAGCTCCAACAGTTAGCAACTCAGCTAATTGATCTATGGAATCTGATGGATACCTCCCTCGAAGAAAGGAGTAAGCAGCACCGAAAGCATCACCTTAAGCACACAGAAATACACTCGGACAGCAGAAAACTTGGACCACGGACAGCACCTTCACCTCAAGCTGAAATCACTCAAACCTCACAGCAATCTACAGCAGTTCACACAAGCATCACTCAAAGCATGCAGAAAAAGTCAAATGCAACAGCAGCATCCACTCGGGTAGCACACAACTCATATACGGACAGCAACCAACGTGGACAACCAACCACAAACAGAAAAACAAAGCAAAAACATGCAGCAGCAATTCAGCAGGAAACACATGAAAACTCTATAAAAGGAGGAGAAGAGAAGAGGAAAAAAAAGACACACTGAATTTACTCTGCACCAGAGCGTTGCAGCAGAAGCTTGTTTTGTTGGTTTCTTTTCCTGTTTTTCGTTTGTTTCAGGCCTTGTTAAAGACAGCAGTTTTTAGTTTTTCTTTCCTTCTTAGTTCAGTGTTCATTTCCTTTATTTCTCTCGGCAGTTTTAGTTTTTTTGGGTTCTTAATGCAAACCAGTCATTCGGCTGGTGTTATTTTTTTTACTCTGTTTTTTTTCGTTTACGTGAGAGTGCAGGAAGTTGTATTTTTATTTTTTATTTTTCTCTTCGTTTAGCGTTTGAGAGAGTTTCTTCATGCTTAGTACCTTTTACGTTTCAGTTTTTTTTTGTTTCAAAGAGATAGAGGAGTTGGGTCGGTGGAAGTCCTCTCTCTATCAGTTTTGAGTTTTTCTTTTATTTATTTTCCTCTTTCGTTCCAGACCTTGCTGAGTTACATTTTTTTTTTTGTTTCTCGTTCCTGTTAGTTTAGACACAGGCAGCAGTTTTCTTTATTTTTTTTTTCCGGTTACAAGCCATTGAGTCGGCAATTTCAGTTTCTATTTTATTTTTCATTTTTACAAAACCATTCGGCAGTTTCAGCTTTTATTTTTTTATTTTTTCATTCATGCATTCATTCGGTTCCAGACATTAGTATTAGAAACTAGTTTTTTTTTTTTTTTAGTCGCTCTGTAATTTCAGTTTCTTTGTGTTCCTCTAGGAAATAATTTCTTTTAGGATGCATTTTATTTAGAGCATTTATTTTAATTGAGAAATCATTTTATTTGGAAGTTCAGATTTTTGGATTGGAGAACGCAGTCTCCATTTCCAAACATCAAGTTTATTCTTTACAATTCCTGTTTTTATTTAATTTCAGTTTAATGTCTTATATTTTCCTTGCACATTTAATTTATGTCTATTTAAATTACTGTTATTTATTTTTCTTGCGCCTTTAATTTCTTTTCATTTAAATCATTATCATTTAATTTTCTCGCACTTGTAATTCCTCTATTTAGGTTAATGTCATTTATTTTCTTGCATCTTTAATTCCTATTATTTAAATTAATGTCATTTATTTTTCTTGTCTTTTAAATTTCAGTCTATTAATTTCAGCAATTTTAATTTAGTTTCATGCATTTTCATTCCTTACTTTTCATCGCTGCATTCAAATCCGACAAACAAATCTAAAAACATGAATCTAGTCCATGACTAGTAAAATTTCCATCCATTGCACATACCATTATTTTTTTTTTCTTTGTGAAGTTTTTCACAATTTTTCAACGAGTTTAAATTTTGAGTAAACTTTCCCTGAGGAGACGATTTAGGAATTTATTCCTTATTATTACACGACATCCTCCTGCACTTGGGATAGCATTAGTGCTACTCATTTTTGAGTTAGTCAAAGAGGCTGAGGAGCTGGGTACTACTGAGGAGGGAGGGGCAGACATTTAGTAGTCCCTTGGTAGTTTGGTCCTTTCGGTGATGGCATTTTTTTTCTTTTTCTTTTTTAATGTTTTGAGAATGGACCCTATATGGGGATGATTATTTGGGTTAACTTTTAGACAAGATACATTCGGGTACAATGTATATTTTATGATGGGGTGATGGAAACCCCTCATACTTTAAGTTAGCTTTCTTTTGTCAGGACTCATGCGTGATGCGTTCGAACCCGTCACGTATTATTTTACTTTATTAGAAAAAATAGGCATATACTAAAAATAGTAATAATATACAGTTATAATAGGAAAAGAATAGGTACAGGATTACGGCGTTGCTCATGATAGCGTGGGGTGCTAACATTAAGTATATTAATAAAATTATCTGATTCTTCTTTACTAATTATTGTTGAGCTTTCTCCTTTTTCTTTTTTAGGAGTATCAATATTTTTATCTATTTTTAATAGTATGATTTCTTGTAATAATTGTTCATTAGAAACTTTAAGTTTAATATTAGAAGCTTTCAAGTCTCTAATTTCTTTCTTTATTTCATTAATTTCTTGTTATAAGCCTTTTAAAGTAATATTTTATTTTTCTGTTTTGAATCTATTTACTATTTCAAAAAAGTTATATGATGAGAAGGTTGAAGTAGGTACAGAAGTGATCAGATTAGTAAAAGTATCCTTTAATTTTTCCAAATGTTCTTTTCTTTCCTATGGATTACTAATTTTATCTATTAATTATAATATAATATTTTCATGTGTTGATAATACATAAATAGTTTTGTTACAGATGCAATTATTTTTATCTAGACAATTACAAACATATACTTCATCTTCTTCTGACTCACTACCCAAAGATTGTTCTGAGAAACTTGATTGTTTTAATTAATAAATGTCCTTTGCCTCTGAAGAGCTTTCTTCTTCCTCACTTGATTGTATAAAAACATTTAGTAATTTTTCTTTTACTACTTTAGTATATCTAATTCATTAATTTCTTTTTTAACCTTACAATTTGATGAATAATATCCAACTTTTCCACATTTATAACAAACAATTTGTTTTTCATTTTATTAAACTTTTTTGTACCATTTACTGATTTATTATATATGACTCACTCAAAAATGAGTAGCACAAAAGCTATCCCAAATGCAGGAGGATGTCGTGTAATAATTAGGAATAAAATTCCTAGATCGTCTCCTCGGAAAAAGTTGTTTAAATTCAAACTCATAGAAAATAGTGAAAAATTTCACAAACAAAAATGGTGGTATATACAATGAATGAAAGAGTGCAACGGAAATAAAAAGGGCACTGGTCATAGACCCAATTCATATTTTTGAATTTTTGAGTGTCAAAATGGAATCTAAAAGACTAACAAATTGAAATTAACAATTAAGGATTAAACTACGCTAAACAAGTTTAATTAATCTAAAAATTAAATAATAAAACTGAATTTATTTAAGGCCTAATTAACCTTTAATCAATCTAAAAAGTAATTGTAATGCATATTTAATGGAAACTTAAATAAACAAGAAAAATAACAACATAAAATAAAATAAACAGCAAATAAAATGTCAAAACTTTTAAGTCAAAAATATAAAAAATGCACCATAAATTTGAATTAAAATTAAATAAAAAGTAGGAAATGAAAAGAGTAAACCATATGGATGGATATAGAAATTGAAAGCAATAAATAAGGTTGAACTGTCAAAATAATTAGACTTCTCAAGGAGCTCTTCAACTGCGCCGCAGTTTCTCAATGAAAAGAAAAAAAAATTGAATAATGCCCCAGGTCCCGTGCGGCGTTGAATTAATGCCCCGAGAAAAATATGTGCTGCCGTGAATGAATTGGACTAAACGAAAAGCAATTCTCTTTCTTTTTCGAGCGGCGTTGAAATGCCCAATCCATAAAATCCGTGTGGCGTGCATTTGACTAAATGAAAAGTCCGGCATTGCAATTCAAGTCCCGTGTCGTGCAAAGACCAAAAAGCAACCCATTAGCCTTCAAGTCCCATGCGTCTAGGAATAAACCGAAGACCTCCTATGGGTCTCGCATGCATGTGTATTCCGAGAAACCCAAGACTCCTGCGTGCGTGCGTTATCAACCCAAAAAGAAAAAGTAATCCTCCAGGGTCCCGTGCGTCCAAAGCCAAAAGAGAGAGAAACGGGTCCCACAGTGTGTGACTTTAAAAAGTTCAAAATTCCATTTCTTTTTATCCATAACTGAATATAAAGATAAATAAAATAAAATATAAAAAATAGAATATAAAAAAAAATATGAATTGTGCATATAAAGAAAAATTATTTAATCAAATCACAAGTTTTAAAATTAAACATAAACTATGTTATTAATCAATTTAAATCACAACTTGGATTTATGCATCTTAACTATTTTTTCATCTAAAATCAATAATAATGTAATAAAATAAATAAAATATATTGGTTCTAAATATGCAATATTTTATCTCAATCAATATACTTGTTTTTCTTTTATTTTTTTATAAGACTTTTTACATTTTCGTTTCTTATTTCGAATATTCTAATAAATTCTTTTTCCCTTTTTACGTCTTATAGAATGAGCCAATAATGAGGAATAACCGAACTATTCACAAAAGTTACCTAACTTTTTCTTAGCAAATTTCTTTTCTTTTTCGATTTGCTTTTTTAATCTTAAGTCATTACGTATAATCAGACCAGTTATATTAATAGCTGATATTATATCTCCATATTAATAAAATCAATAGTACCATCTGGTTTTACTAAAGATTCTCGTACCTTTTGGGCGAAGTAATATAAAAATCCGACTATAAACTTTTCCTTCTAATATGGTTGTTAACAGTCATCTCTGATCATAACTTTAATTAGAAAGACATCTTTATACCATCTAAAATCGGATAATTGAGAACATCTTAAATTGATTAATAAATTACTAGTTCTTTATTTAAATTGAACATAATCACCTACAAAATGTTTTGTTAATATAAACATTAAAGTGTTAACAACATCTTCTATAGGTTGATCATCTTCTGTTTTAATCTCTTGTATATTTTTATCATGTTTATAAGCGCCTAATATTCTTATTTTTTGTTCATGTGAAAGATAATGATCCTATCAGCCCTTTAGTTGGCCAGTGAAACTTGTAACCAAAACATGTGCTACTTGATGATCTGTCTTTCTATTGGCTTTATAAACATTAGCTACCATAATCATTTCTTGAAAATGATTTAATATTTTATATTTAGATAATCCATCTACATTTCATTCATATAATGCATCTGGTGAAAAAGTAAATCTTACTATTTGTTATCTTTCCTCGAATTGCATATCCAGAGCGGTAGGCTTTGGATACCAATTACGAGTAATAGAAATATGTCTTTTAGACTTCCTAGGATAATGTTCACAAGTATGATTTCCCTTAATATTATTTATTTGTAACTCTTTAAATTAATTTTCAATATTATTAATTTCAGAATAAGATAAATCAGGTGAATCTATTTTAGTTAATACATTAATATGAGATTGTATTGAAGTAGATACAATATTATCAATATTTAATTTTTCTTTCTCCGCCCAGAACCGCCGCTCGTCGGCGGCGTGGCCTACACCACCCATCTAGTTTTCTTCCCCTCTCACCGGTGAACATCCCCACCAAGTTTCACCTCCATCCGAGCCACCGTTAGCCACCACGAGCTCCTCCAAGCCGCACGGTTTTTCACTGATTATGGCGCCGTCACACCACCTCCGGCCACCATCTCTTCACCACTTCTTCCTCTACCTCTTGCCGACCTAAACCACCCAACTTCGGCCCCGATCCGTTGCCGGAGCAGCTCCCACGAGCTCAACTCCGTTCAGCCCCTTTAAGCTCTTCCATCGCCGTTTCCACTGCCACCCACGGCCAAAGCTCACTTCCTTTAGCTTCATAAACATCTCAAGACCCTTCCCTATCAATTTTGTGCCTTGGTTTGTCCCCGTTCGAAAGTGGGTAATTTATTACCCATTACCACAGTGTAAAATACACTGTTACGTTGCTTTTCCTCTGCCGTTTGCAACGCCGCGAGCTTTTGAAAAATACCTTATAGCGCCGTAAGTATTTTACAAACTTTACTTTTAGATTTAAATATATTTTGCTCTTATAATTAATTATTGGACTGGTTGGTTGATTCCGGACTGAGTCCGAGGAGTTCGGGGGTCGGATGGATTGAGGACGGAGTTGTTTGGTTGATGTTGATATTTGTTTGAGATATTTGTGCCTTGATGTTTGCATTGTATAGTGCTCACATTTTCATGTTTAAAAAGGGAAAACCGGGTTTTCGTGTAATTGCATGCATGTACATGTGTTTGTGAATGAAAACTGGGCTTGTAAGCGAGAACTGATTTATGGTATATGTGAACGATTGGATGGACTGGTTTGAGTCAAAGGCATGCGTAGGGATGTTGGTAAGCAGGGATGGTGGTAGAGTCCCGCCTGTGATTCCCGCGTACAGTGCACGACGCGTAGGGATGGTGGTAGAGTCCCGCCTGTGATTCCCGCCTACGGTGCACGTGTAGGGATGGTGGTAAGCATGGATGGTGGTAGAGTTCTGCCTGCGATTCCCGTCTACACTGCTCTGATGTTTTGGTTAATGGGTCATTTTCTAGGAAAATGGCGAGACTGGTTTTTGGGCCATTATCTGGGATAATGGCGAGGATATGATTAAAGGAATGCTTTTGGGCCAAATGAGATTTTTTTGGCGTGCGTGAAAAAATATGGTTTTATGGGTTCGTGCATTGGCATTATCTCATGCATATTGTTTGAGTTTTAATATGTTTTTATCTAGTAGTGTTTGGATTTTACTTACCTGCGGCACCATTTTTGGTACCGTAGATTTTGGTGCAGGGATCGAGGAGGAGGAGGAGGCTGAGCCCGAGGATGCGGCTCCGCCGGAGTTTTGAGTTGGAGTCTATGCTTTGGAGTTGGCTTTGAAACAATATTTGTATTTGTAATATTTTATTATGTATGATTTGAACAACTTTGTATTAAACTATGAAAAATTCTGGTACTTAGTTATATGTCTTTGCTATCCGCTGCGTGTCTCTTCATGCACTTTTGTTGCTTACACACACTTGGCACTCGTCGATAGGATGGGGACCCATGTTGTCACCATCCGGACGTCTCGATTTCCCCGTGTCCGTGCGGGGGGATTTGGGGGTGTCACAGGTGGTATCAGAGCGGTTTGACTCTGGGTAAAACCACATGTCCCGTAGGTAGTACCAGAATGTTTTTAAAGTTGTGTTTTAAAATTTATTTTAAGTAAAGTTGGTATTTGACATGTTTTATTTGTTTTGTATTTGTTTGAGCTGGTTTGCTTGTTTTTATTTATTTAGTTATGTTATTGCATGCTGGTTTCTTTTGTTTCTTGTTATGTGGTGTTGGTTTTTGTTTTCTAAAAGGGGGTCAAAGGTTGTGGTGGTAGGAAAAATGGTGAGACCAAGGAAATCTACTCAAGGGCCACGGGACGATACACAGAGAGATGATTCCATAGCCCAAGCTATACGGCAAATGACTAAATTCATGCAACATAATTTTAGGCCACAACAAGGAGGGGCTTGCCCACAACAAGGAGGGCCTTGGCCACAACCAGGAGGTCCTTGGCCACAGAAAGGAGGGCCTTGGCAGCAAGGAGGGCCTTGGCAACAAGGAGGGCCATGGCTACTACCTGGAGGGGTGCAAGCTGGGTGCACCTATGAGCGCTTTTTGGCGCATAGAACTCCACACTTTACTGGAGAAGAGGATCCACTTCAAGCTGGAAAGTGGGTCAAGGACTTGAAAGAACTTTTGAGGTGTGTGGTTGCACTGAGGCGCAACAAGTACTCTACCCCAGCTATCTGTTGCAAGGCACCGCTTTTGAATGGTGGGATACCAAGAGAGTAATGCTAGAATCAGAACTGGGGTCTTTCGCTGCTGTGACCTGGCAGCGCTTCAAGAAAGAGTTTAATGATCACTTCTTTCCCGCTTCTGTAAGGCGGAAAAAGGCAAGAGAGTTCTCAAGCTTGGTCCATGGGAGCATGACTGTGGAACAGTATGCCCGAAGATTTATAGAACTTGGGCGATTTGCTCCCCACCTCATCGCCACAGAGGAAATGCGAGCCGAGCATTTCCAGGAGGGTCTACGTCCTGATATACGCCGTATGGTGGTCAGCCACCGGATATCCACGTTTCAGGATTTAGTGGATGTGGCCACTCTTGTGGAGCGAGAGATTAATTTGAGTGTGGGCTATTCTACAAGTCAGAAAAGGCGGAGTTTTACTGGAGAAGGAAGTAGCTCCGGTTCGCCTCAGAAATTTGTTCAGCGGTCCGGGACTCGACCACAAGCAGCTCAGGTGTACGTATGGGAGGACGGGTGCCAATTTACGGAATATGTAATAGAGCTCATGGAGGCGAGTGTCATCTTTGTAGTAACCACTATTTTGTATGCGGTCAGATGGGGCATTTTTCTCGTGAGTGCCCTAGTCGAGTTCAAGGAAGCCGTGGAGGTAGAAGAGGTGGAAGAACAAATCCAAGACAAGCAGTGCAAGCTCGGGTTTATGCTGTCCAACCCAGAGATGTTGATGATGAGGCGCCAGCGACCCATGATGCCGGAGTAATTACAGGTATGGATCTAATTTAATTTAATGTTGGATTAGATTTTTGGTGTATTTTGGTTTCTCCTTTGTTTTTGGATTTCATGGGTCAATGTGTTTGGTTCAGGGAGAGTCCGTTTATATGAGTTTTATGCTTGCACTTTGTTTGATTTCGGTGGATCACAGTCGTTTGTATCTTCCACTTTTGCTCGGATGTGTAATTTGGTCACAGAACCTTTACCGAAGTCCTTGGTAGTGGCTCTACCCAATGGTGAAATGGTATGGTGTTCCAAGGTTGCCTTGGGTTGCCCATTAAATTTTGATGGAAGGTTCTTGGATGCTGATTTGGTGGTGTTTAAGCTATTGGGTTTTGATATCATCCCCGGGATGGATTGGCTATACCGATATTCTGCAAGTATTAATTACAGAAGTCGGGTAATTAGCTTTCAGCTTCCAGATGGTGATTGTCTGGAATTTGCGGGGAGTAAGCTAAAAGAAAAGCCGGTCAGTATATCGAAAATTCAAGTAAGGAGGGAGATTGCATGGGGAGCGGATGCCTTCTTAGTTCAGATGGTGTCTACGCCTTCTGAGAAGAAGTCTTTGGTAGACATTCCCGTTGTGGAGGAATTTCCGGATGTGTTTGTGGAAGACTTGCCTGGGCTATCCCCTGTTCGTGAAATGGAGTTTGTTATAGACTTGGAACCTGGAGCAGCTCCTGTACATAAAGCTCCTTACCGCATGGCACCGGCTGAATTGAAAGAGTTGAAGACTCAGTTGCAAGAGCTGGTAGATAAGGGGTTCATTCAACCAAGTACTTCGCCGTGGGGTGCGCCAGTGCTGTTTGTTAAAAAGAAAGATGGAACCCTCCGTATGTGTAGCGATTATCGGGAATTAAATAAGGTGACCATCAAAAATAAATATCCTCTCCCACGGATCGACGATTTATTTGATCAGCTTCAAGGAGCGACTATCTTCTTGAAGATTGATCTGAGGTCAAGATACTACCAGTTGAGGATAAGAGACAAGGATGTGCCCAAAACTGCTTTCAGGTCGAGATATGGGCATTATGAATTTAAGGTGATGCCGTTTGGGTTAGCCAATGCCCCTGCTGCTTTCATGGATTTAATGAATCGGGTATTCCGACCTTATCTAGATTCCTTTGTGGTGGTATTTATTGATGATATTCTGATTTATTCCCGAGATGTTGAAGAGCATGTTTACCATCTTCGTCTAGTTCTTGGAAAATTCAGAGAACACCAGTTGTATGCCAAACTCAGCAAGTGTGAATTCTGGTTGGAGGAAGTCAAATTTCTTGGGCATGTGATTTTCCGAGACGGAGTGGCTGTTGATCCTAGTAAGGTGGAAGCCATTTTGTCATGGCAACGTCCGACAACAGTGCGCGAGATTCAGAGTTTCTAGGGACTTGCCGGATATTACCGAAGATTTGTGGAGGGATTTGCTCGCCTATCCGGACCTCTCACAGCTTTGACTAGAAAGAATGCAGAATTTGTTTGGTCAGATAAGTGTGAGAGAAGCTTCCAAGAATTGAAAAACAGGTTGACGACTGCACCAGTGTTAGCGCTCCTAGAACCGCATAAGCCATTCGTAGTCTTCAGCGAAGCGTCTAAATTTGGTTTGGGTTGTGTCCTTATGCAGGAAGGACGGGTTGTTGCTTATGCATCCCGTCACCTAAAGGATCATGAGAAGAATTATCCGATGCACGATTTGGAATTGGCTGCGATTGTTTTTGCTCTCAAGATCTGGCGGCACTTCTTGTATAGGGAAGCTTGCGAAGTATACATCGATCACAAGAGCTTGAAGCACTTGTTTTCCCAAAAGAATCTGAACATGAGGCAGAGGCGATGGCTAGAGCTAATCAGTGACTACCAGTGCGAGATCAAGTACCATCCGGGGAAGGCAAATATAGTTGCTGATGCTTTGAGCCGAAAATCGCATTTGGAAGATGAGGCCGAGTCGTCAGGATTGGATTCTTTGCTTTGTGGGATGAGAAGACTCCTTGTTGAAAGTTCACAGCAAGAGGAGGTTTTATCTTCAGTCCTTGATATTCGGGTAACTGATTTTGAGGAATTGAAGACTCTTCAAAGGAAAGATCCGAAGCAGTTGGATATCAAAAAATGAGTCAGAAAATCTCGAGGGCCGTTGCACTATAATATGGATAAAGATGGAATACTTTGGTTCTGAGATCGCAGAGTGGTCCCCAAAGATTCAGAATTCAAGGAGCGGATCATGGTAGAAGCTCATGCGGCCCCTTATTCAGTACATCCCAGTAGTACGAAGATGTACCGGGACTTGAAGAAAAATTATTGGTGGGATGGAATGAAGAGGGATATTGCCTTGTATGTTGAGAAATGCCACACGTGCCTTCAAGTCAAGGCTGAGCATCAAAGACCCGCTGGTATGCTCCAACCCCTCCCTATTCCTGAGTGGAAGTGGGACGACATCACGATGGATTTTGTAGTGGGTTTGCCGAGGACTCCTAGTGGAAAAAATTCCGTTTTGGTGATTGTTGATCAGTTAACGAAGAGTACTCACTTCTTGCCTGTTAATAATACTGATTCCTTGGGTAAGTTGACTCGCCTGTATGTGAAAGAGATAGTGCGGTTGCACGGCATATCGAAGAGTATAGTGTCGGATCGAGACCCAAGGTTCACGTCTCAGTTTAGGAAAAGTTTGCAGGCAGCTTTGGGTACTAAGCTAAAGTTCACTACTGCATATCACCTGCAGACGGACGGCCAATCGGAGCGCACCATTCAGACCCTTGAAGATATGTTGCGAGCATGTGTCATGGAATTTCAAGGGAGTTGGGAAAATCACTTGCCGCTCATAGAGTTTGCGTATAATAATAGCTTTCATGCGACCATTCAGATGGCTCCTTATGAAGCTCTTTATGGGAGGAAGTGCAGATCTCCTTTGTGTTGGGATGAAGTCGGGGAGAGTAGGATAATTGGACCTGAAATAATTCAAGAGATGCAAAGCCAAGTTCGGATCATCAGGGATAAAATGGCGTCAGCTCAGAGTCATCAGAAAAGCTACGTTGATACCAGGAGGAGAGAGTTATCTTTTGAAGAAGGTGATGGGTTTATCTCAAAGTCTCTCCCATGAGAGGAGTTAAGCGTTTTGGTAAAAAGAGGAAACTGGATTCGAGGTATGTTGGCCCTTTCCAGATTTTGGAGAAGATAGGGTCCGTTGCTTATAGAGTTGCTTTGCCAGATTATTTTGGGGATATTCATGATATCTTCCACGTGTCATCCTTGAATAAGAGTTTTGGTCAACAAGAGCCGCGCTTTGTCGACCCAGAGAAGTATTCAGTTGCAACCAGACCTTACTTATGAGGTTGTTCCGTCACAGATCAGGGATTGGAAGGAGCAACAGTTGAGGTCCAAGACGATACCTTTGGTTAAGGTGGCATGGGGAGATCCGTTAGCTCAAGATTTCTCTTGGGAGTGAGTAGCGGACATGAGGGAGCAGTACCCCTACTTGTTTGAGTAATGACGATACGTTTCTTAATCTTGGTTGCAGGTGGTTTTATGTGAAATATGTGGCTTGTTTTAAGTTAGTGTTTGATCTAGCAAATTTCGAGGACGAAATTTGTTTTTAAGGGGGGAAGGATGTGATGACCCGCTTTTACGTGTATTTTCACTGAAGGAGTGTTTTTAATTTAATTAATATATTGGTTTATTTATTTTAAATTAATGTATTTTAATTGGTTTTTATTTTATTTGATGTGGTGTTTAATTTATTTTAGTCGTTTTATGTTTTTAATATTGTTTTCGGCGGAACTGTTTTTGGATCCCGGAAGTGAGGATTGGACCTCATTTCTTTTCTTTTCTCTTTTCTTTTTCCCTTTTCCTTTTTCTTTTTCTTCTTTTCCTTCCTTTTTCTTTCTTTTTCTTCTTCTTTTCCTCTCCGGCTCTCTCTCTTCCCGCGCTCTCCCCTTCTCTTTTCTCCTTCTCGTCACCCCTACTTCAGCCGGCCAGTGCACCGCCGTCTGGCGGCTGTGTTGTACACCACCCCCACCATTCTCTTCCCCTCCCACCAGAGATCATCCCGACCAATTTTCAGAGCCATCGGACCAGCCGTTAGCCGCCACGCACGGCTTAAAGTCGCTGCCCCAGTCCTGTTTTCCACCACTGTCGCCAATTTCTTTCTCCCCCCAAAACCGCCACTCGCAGGCGGCGTGGCCTACACCACCCACCCAGTTTTCTTCCCCTCTCACCGGTGAACATCCCCACCAAGTTTCACCTCCATCTGAGCCACCACGAGCTCCTCCAAGCCGCACAGGTTTTCACCGATTCCGGCGCCGTCGCACCACCTCCGGCCACCATCTCTTCACCACTTCTTCCTCTAACTCTTGCCGACCTAACCCACCCAACTTCGGCCCCGATCCGTTGCCGGAGCAGCTCCCACGAGCTCAACTCTGTTCAGCCCCTTTAAGCTCTTCCACCGCCGTTTCCACCGCCACCCACGGCCAAAGTTCACTTCCTTTAGCTTCATAAACATCTCAAGACCCTTCCCTATCAATTTCGTGCCTTGGTTTGTCCCCGTTCAAAAGTGGGTAATTTATTACCTACGACCATAGTGTAAAATACATTGTTACGTTGCTTTTCCTCCGCTGTTTGAAACGCCGCGAGCTTTCGAAAAATACCGTATAGTGCCGTAAGTATTTTCCAAACTCTACTTTTAGATTTAAATATAATTTGCTCTTATAATTAATTATTGGACTGGTTGGTTGATTCCGGACTGAGTCCGAGGAGTTCGGGGGTCGGATGGATTGAGGATGGAGTTGTTTGGTTGATGTTGATATTTGTTTGAGATATTTGTGCCTTGATGTTTGCATTGTATAGTGCTCACATTTTCATGTTTAAAAAGGAAAAATCGGGTTTTCGTGTAATTTCATGCATGTACATGTGTTTGTGAATGAAAACTGGGCTTGTAAGCGAGAATTGATTTATGGTTTATGTAAACGATTGGATGGACTGGTTTGAGTCAAAGGCACGCGTAGGGATGGTGGTAGAGTCATGCCTGTGATTCCCGCGTACAGTGCACGACGCATAGGGATGGTGGTAAGCAGGGATGGTGGTAGAGTCCTGCCTGCGATTCCCGCCTACGGTGCCCGACGCGTAGGGATGGTGGTAAGCAGAGATGGTGGTAGAGTCCCGCTTGCGATTCCCGCCTACGGTGCACGACGCGTAGGGATGGTGGTAAGCAGGGATGGTGGTAGAGTCCCGCCTGTGATTCCCGCCTACGGTGCACGTGTAGGGATGGTGGTAAGCAGGGATGGTGGTAGAGTCCTGTCTGCAATTCCCGCCTACAGTGCCCTAATGTTTTGGTTAATGGGTCATTTTCTAGGAAAATTGCAAGACTGGTTTTTGGGCCATTATCTGGGATAATGGCGCGGATATGATTAAAGGAATGCTTTTGGGCCAAATGGGATTTTTTTTGCGTGCGTGGAAAAATATTGTGACGCCCACAAATCCCCACGCCCGGACACGGGGAAATTGAGACGTCCGGATGGTGACAACACGGGTCACCACCCTATCGACGAGTGCCAAGTGTGTGCAAGCGACACATGTGCACGAAGAAATACGCAGCGGATAGCAAAGACATAAAACTAAGTACCAGAATTTTTTCTTAAATAAAATACAAAGCGGTTCAAAACATACATAATAAAATAATACAAATACAAATATTGTTTCAAAGCCAAATCCAAAACATTAACTTCAATTCAGTTCTCCGACGGAGCCGTATCCTCGGGCTCAGCCTCCTCCTCCTCCTCGGACTCTGCACCAAAATCTACGGTACCAAAAATGGTGCCGCAGGTAAGTAAAATTCAAACACCACTAGATAAAAACATATTAAACTCAAACAATATGCATGAATAAATAACAATGCACAAAACTCATAAACCATATTTTTCCACGCACGCCAAAAACCCATTTGGCCCAAAAGCATATCCTTTAAACAAAACCTCGCCATTATCCCCTATAACGACCCAAAACATACCGTTTAAAACCAAGCCTCGCCATTATCCCAGATAATGGCCCAAACCACCATTTTCCCAGAAAATGGATCACAAGTCCTCTACACATCCCCGCCATTTTCCCAGAAAATGGCCCATATCCAAAAACCATCAGAGCACTGTAGGCGGGAATCACAGGTGAGACTCTACCACCATCCCTGCTCACCACCATCCCTACACGTGCCTCTAAATCAAACCAATCAATCCAATTATGCATGCACCATGATCTCCCCTAGGGATCATCCGCACACTCTGGCTCTGTGCCACACCGCAGGTAACGACTACGCGTGTGACACCTACACGAGCGATGCCCAGACTCGCGCCCCGCGTGTACCTGGCCAGGCCATCCTCTAGTCCCCGCCACTCTAGGGACCACGGAGTCGACACGACAGCGTTACCGTATCGTGCGATCCGGTCGTCGCCCAGCGACAACCCAGGGGATGTCACTCAGTATTATCCACTCCCGAGTGACCAGAGGAGCTCCACCGAGATAATAACCCATCCCGGCTTGGGCTCGTGATACGCACGCACCCGAAAATCCATTTACGCCAACAAAACAGGATTTTTCACAATTAAAATAAAATGCACATGCTTGTACCGTGTAAATGCAAACTCAATGCACGACACAACCAACCAAGCATAAATCAACCAATCAAGCAACTCCGTCCTCCATCCACCCGACCCCCGGACTCCTCGGACTCAGTCCGGAATCAGCAAACCAACCAGATAAATTATTGTAAGAGAAAAATATATTTAAATCTAAAAGTAGAGTTTGAAAAATACTTACAGCGCTATACGGTATTTTTCGAAAGCTCGCGGCGTTGTAAACGGCGGAGGAAAAGCAACGTAACAGTGTATTTTACACTGTGGTCGTGGGTAATAAATTACCCACTTTCGAACGGGGACAAACCAAGGCACGAAATTGATAGGGAATGGCCTTGAGATATTTATGAAGCTAAAAGAAGTGAGTTTTGGCCGTGGGTGGCGGTGGAAACGGCGGTGGAGGGCAAAAACGGCCAAATCGGAGTTGAGCTCATGGGAGCTGCTCTGGCGACGGATCTAGGCCGGAAATGGGTGGGTTAGGTCGGCAAGAGGTAGGGGAAGAAGTGGTGAAGAGATGGTGGCCGGAGCCGGAAACGGTGAAAAACCATGCGGCTTAGATGCGCTTTTCCGGCCAAACGGCGGCACGGTTGGGGGAGATCTTTGGTGGGTTGGTGCGCCGGAGGGAGGGGAAGATTTCTGGGTGGGTGTCGCAGGCTATGCTGCCGGCGAGCGGCGGTTGAAGGTGGCGGCGACAGAGTGAAAAACAGAGTTGGGGGCAGCGACTTTGAGGGGCTCGTGGCGGCTAACGGTGGGTCCGATGGTCCTGAAAATTGGTGGGGATGTAGTCTGATGGGAGGGGAAGAGAATGGCGGGGGTGGTGTACGACACCTCCACCGGACGGCGGAGATACGGCCGGTCAAAGTGGGGTTGACGGAAGGAAAAAAAAAAGAGAAGGGAGGGAGAGATTTCGTGCGCACGGGGGGAGAAATGGGGAGGAAGAAAAGAAAGAAAGAAAAAGAAGGAAAAGAAGAAAAAGAAAAGGAAAAGAGGAAAAAGAAAAGAATTGAGGTCCAATCCTCACATCCGGGGTCCAAAAACTGATCCGCCGAAAACGATATTAAAAACATAAAACGACTAAAATAAAATAAACACCACATCAAATAAATAAATAAAAAACCAAGAAAATATTTTAAACACAACGTAAAGCTAATATATAATAAATAACTAGTAAAAACTAACTATTTAATTTTAAATCCAAAAACAAGCTAAAATAAATTAAACAGCAATTTAAATTCAACAGCCAATAAAATCTCATTAAAATCCGATTATTTAAAATACAAGCACTATAATATTAATTAAATTAAAAACACTCATTCAGTGAAAATACACGCAAAAGCGGGTCATCACATCCTCCCCTCCTTAAAATAAATTTCGTCCTCGAAATTTGTGAGATCAAATATTAACGCCAAGCAGGATACAATACACAACTCAGATTATACTTGAGGAAATCATACCATCAACCATTTCCACACAAGTATGAAGAATGCACTTCCCAAAAATACTCCTATAAGCAACTCCATCATATTCGTTCTAATCTCCCAGAGACGCATCACGCCTAGAACTCTTAAAGCGGCCACGTAAACCGAAATCACCATATCCACAAGAACTTCAAAACCGCACCCAAGTAAATTCCAACAATTAGTATCTTCTTACAATAAAATGTGTTAACCTCAATCAGCTCCTTTGCTATAATCTCCAAACTTTTATTGTATACTATACCTTGGTAACCTAATAGCCACTTCTCAAAATAAATCCTCAATCAACATAATTTGCTCAACCAAAAATATTACTCTCCAATTACAAGTACCTTTATTGCATTCCACAAGTTGGTAACCATTTAGTTACTTCCGAAGTAAACCATTAATAAGTATAAATTACACAACCAAATTATTAATCTTCCATCAAAAGTTTGAATCACTATTAATTCTTCAAAATCACGCTTCCATGCGCACTATGGTAACTCGCCAAGATACAAAAAGACTGTCCTCATAAATCAACACCATTGGGTACAACTAACTCAATGCCTGAAATAAGGAAATCATTTACCCCACTTCGATAGAAAACAAAATACCTCCAATACCACGACTTATCACCCACTCATCATTTGGCTCTTGTTGTTTTAATCAAAATCAACATTCTACTAAAATACATTCCTTAATTGATGACAAAAATCAATGCCGATCAATCTCAATGCCCCAAACTGAAAACACATAACATCATTCCAAAATACACATCCCTTATAAAGATAAGGAACATATCCAAAAAGCCTCAAGTCCTTCTCGGCCAACCAACAAGAGCGCCTATAACTCCTACCTGACAATCCACACTTTCAAGTTCATCACCTAAATTCCCAATATCGTCTAATTTAGAGATGACTAAATTCACTACGAACCACGATTAAATTCACCATAACCTTAATGAACCCTTCTTGAAAACTCACTTACCTACTTCCATTCCCATAACCCTAGTAGTAGCACGACTATTTCCTTCAATTGCTTACAAAATTAAATCTCAAAATAGGCCATGCTTTTCACATTTCCAATCCATCAAAACTATAGCACTAAACTCCTAAGTCCTACTGCTTATTACCTCCCGTACCTGTTTAGGCTAATCATCGTTGATTCCCAAGCTTCCACTTTCAAGATTTTATTAACCACCACACATGATGACCCAACAATCTCTTTTCAAGTTAAACAAAAGGTCTAAAATTCTCCCAACTGGACACTCAAACTCCAAATGAAAGTATAGTCTCAAAATTAAATTCCTATGTGACCTCAAGTCACAACTAATTCCTGAAGATAGTCTCAACTATTAATGCCAACCATCACTCCAATTGGTAACCCACTTCAACTGTACACTCCGATCAACTCACCAAGAACTCGAAGTTAAGATCTCTTGAATTTAATACTGTCACATCTAATCCACTTCAGTACTCACCAAAGCCACTTCTCTCAAGTCAAAAGGAGACTATGATTTATACTCTCTGAAATCCATACACCATCACCACCACTAAAACTGAATCTCATGTACCCTTTGCTAATACCAAAAAAAATCATTCCAACGTATAAGTGATCCATCGCTCCCATTTCCAACATCTGTACCTTATCCTCAAAATAAACAAAGTTCATCTTCCAAAACCCGCACCATCTATTATCCTTAAACTTGATATAGATCAATCCCAGAACCTATTACAAAAACCTCGAGCTATAACATTCATTTTTCAAAATAGATCGATACATTCAATCCTTAGACAAACACACGAACTAGATCGACATCTTCAATCCTAAAAATATATAAATTAGATCATTACCTTTAATCCCCCAAGAAATATCCTCCTTAATAATTCCTATATCCATCCTTCCACTTTATTCAACTCCATTTATGATTGCAGCCTAATCAATTTCTAAAATAATTCCTACTAGTACACCCATCTTGCGAAATTAAAACTTCAATCTCATTATGAATCAGTCCATCAAATCCTCAATTCTCATAACCTTAAATTATACAAAATTACTTTTCCAAAATCCGTTAGGTCGATGAATTTATATCCAACAACAAAACAATTGACTCCCGAACTCTCAAAATCTAAAATTTTAAATAATACCCAATCGTTTCCAAAAATCTGCGAAACCTTAAAACTTTGTTGAAATTCCATAAAATCTATTCATGAAATTTGTTGATCTCATACGTCCTTAGCCGAAACCAATAGTCATTCCAACATACAAGTAATCCATTACTACTATTTCCATCATCTGGACTTATATCCGCAAATCAACATGAGTCATTCTTATATCTGCTTAACTTACACCCTTAATATCAGCAAATAGTTATCGTTTTAAGCTTAGTACTGAAAATGACCTTAAACCTGCTAATAATCCATTCCCAAAGGTTCCGAAACATAAGGTCTCAACTTCAATCGAATTGAATACCAACAATTAAACCATTGTTTCCAAAACCTTGATGGATCTATTTCTTCCAAACCGATAAAAATCATTTCTTAAAATCTATTACTACAACCTCGAGTTAACAATAATTATTTTCTAAACTAGCTCGTATCTTCAATCCTCAAAGAAATACACGAACTAAATCATTACCTCCATTCTCAAAGAAATGTACCCCAGAATTTTTTTTTTTTTCACATCAATAACTCAACTCTGATCAACCCCATTTTAATGGTTGCAAACTGACCTCTCCAGAGTAGATCAAGCTAGCACAACAAGTCTGTAAAACTAAGAACTCAACTCTTATTATAAATTGGTCCTTCAACTCTGCAATTCTAGAACCTTAAATCAAATAAGAATCATTTTTAGAATTTCTAAGATCAATGAGCTTACACCCCATAATAGAACAATCGACTCCCAAAGCTTTTAAAATCTAATACATTAACGGATGATAAATCATTTTCTGAAATCCTCAAGATTGATGGCTTTAATCCAAAACATTCACCTTAAAAACTTGTAAATTTTAAAACCCCGATTGCCACCAAATTGCTCATCCGAATCAGCGAAATTTAAAACTTGAAATTTAATTATTTCCCCCAAATCTTGTCGAACCTAACACCTTAATTACCCAAATCTTATTTCCTAAAATCTATAAGACCTCAAACCTTAGATAAAATTCTCTTAAACCAATCCTTAAAGTTCGTTGAGTCTACACTCTCCTATTCTATAATCTCTTTACATAAATTCTACAAAACCCAAGACCTCAATTATCTTAAGCGACTTAAAGCTAACTCCTCTCCTCATAGCTACGTGAGTTCCCACCTTACAAAGATTGCTTAAACCATGACATTCCCTTCAAACCTCCACATCATACAAGCAAACCACATCGCTAAAAAATTCAAACCTATTACGCTAAATGTTCATGCCTAATAATAGTATCCTCGATTATACCGCCTTCCTGCCACAACACAACCCTTGACCCCCTTTAAGAAAAAGAGTAAAACCAACATAAAACCAAAACCAAAACCGAAACCACATAATAAGAAAACAAAAAGAAAATCAGCATGCAATAACATAACTAAATAAATAAAACAAGCAAACAAGCTCAAACAAATTCAAAACAAATAAAACACGTCAAAAAGCAACTTTACTTCAAATAAATTTTAAAACACAACTTTAAAAAACATTTTGGTACTACCTACGGGACATGTGGTTTTACCCAGAGCCGAACTGCTCTGATACCACCTGTGATGCCCCCAAATCCCCACGCCCGGACACGGGGAAATTGAGACGTCCGGATGGTGACAACACGGGTCACCACCCTATCGACGAGTGCCAAGTGTGTGCAAGCGACACATGTGCACGAAGAAATACGCAGCGGATAGCAAAGACATAAAACTAAGTACCAGAATTTTTTCTTAAATAAAATACAAAGCGGTTCAAAACATACATAATAAAATAATACAAATACAAATATTGTTTCAAAGCCAAATCCAAAACATTAACTTCAATCTCAGTTCTCCGGCGGAGCCGTATCCTCGGGCTCAGCCTCCTCCTCCTCCTCGGACTCTGCACCAAAATCTACGGTACCAAAAATGGTGCCGCAGGTAAGTAAAATTCCAAACACCACTAGATAAAAACATATTAAACTCAAACAATATGCATGAATAAATAACAATGCACAAAACTCATAAACCATATTTTTCCACGCACGCCAAAAACCCATTTGGCCCAAAAACATATCCTTTAAACAAAACCTCGCCATTATCCCCGATAACGGCCCAAAACATACCGTTTAAAACCAAGCCTCGCCATTATCCCAGATAATGGCCCAAACCACCATTTTCCCAGAAAATGGATCACAAGTCCTCTACACATCCTCGCCATTTTCCCAGAAAATGGCCCATATCCAAAAACCATCAGAGCACTGTAGGCGGGAATCACAGGCGGGACTCTACCACCATCCCTCCACCACCTCGTGCCTCTAAATCAAACCAATCAATCCAATTATGCATGCACCATGATCTCCCCTAGGGATCATCCGCACACTCTGGCTCTGTGCCACACCGCAGGTAACGACTACGCGTGTGACACCTACACGAGCGATGCCCAGACTCGCGCCCGCGTGTACCTGGCCAGGCCATCCTCTAGTCCCCGCCACTCTAGGGACCACGGAGTCGACACGACAGCGTTACCGTATCGTGCGATCCGGTCGTCGCCCAGCGACAACCCAGGGGATGTCACTCAGTATTATCCACTCCCGAGTGACCAGAGGAGCTCCACCGAGATAATAACCCATCCCGGCTTGGGCTCGTGATACGCACGCACCCGAAAATCCATTTACGCCAACAAAACAGGATTTTTCACAATTAAAATAAAATGCACATGCTTGTACCGTGTAAATGCAAACTCAATGCACGACACAACCAACCAAGCATAAATCAACCAATCAAGCAACTCCGTCCTCCATCCACCCGACCCCCGGACTCCTCGGACTCAGTCCGGAATCAGCAAACCAACCAGATAAATTATTGTAAGAGAAAAATATATTTAAATCTAAAAGTAGAGTTTGGAAAATACTTACAGCGCTATACGGTATTTTTCGAAAGCTCGCGGCGTTGCAAACGGCAGAGGAAAAGCAACGTAACAGTGTATTTTACACTGTGGCCGTGGGTAATAAATTACCCACTTTCGAACGGGGACAAACCAAGGCACGAAATTGATAGGGAATGGCCTTGAGATATTTATGAAGCTAAAGGAAGTGAGTTTTGGCCGTGGGTGGTGGTGGAAACGGCGGTGGAGGGCAAAAATGGCCAAATCGGAGTTGAGCTCGTGGGAGCTGCTCCGGCGATGGATCTAGGCCGGAAATGGGTGGGTTAGGTCGGCAAGAGATAGGGGAAGAAGTGGTGAAGAGATGGTGGCCGGAGGTGGTGCGACGGCACCGAAAACTGGTGAAAAACCGTGCTGCTTAGATGCGATTTTCCAGCGCTAAACGGCGGCACGGTTGGGGGAGATCTTTGTGGGGTGGTGCGCCAGAGGGAGGGGAAGATTTCTGGGTGGGTGTCGTAGGCTATGTCGCCGGCGAGCGGCGGTTCTGGGCGGTTGAAGGTGGGAGATGAAAAATAGAGTTGGGGGCAGCGACTTTGAGGGGCTCGTGGCGGCTAACGGTGGGTCCGATGGTCTTGAAAATTGGTGGGGATGTATGTCTGATGGGAGGGGAAGAGAATGGCGGGGGTGGTGTACAACACCTCCACCGGACGGCGGAGATACGGCCGGTCAAAGTGGGGTTGACGGAAGGAAAAAAAAAAGAGAAGGGAGGGAGAGATTTCGTGCGCACGGGGGGAGAAATGGGGAGGAAGAAAAGAAAGAAAGAAAAAGAAGGAAAAGAAGAAAAAGAAAAGGATATTAAAAATATAAAACGACTAAAATAAAATAAACACCACATCAAATAAATAAATAAAAAATCAAGAAAATATTTTAAACACAACGTAAAGCTAATATATAATAAATAAGTAGTAAAAACTAACTATTTAATTTTAAATCTAAAAACAAGCTAAAATAAATTAAATAGCAATTTAAATTCAACAGCCAATAAAATCTCATTAAAATCCGATTATTTAAAATACAAGCACTATAATATTAATTAAATTAAAAACACTCATTCAGTGAAAATACACGCAAAAGCGGGTCATCACAAATATGGTTTTATGGGTTTGTGCATTGGCATTATCTCATGCATATTGTTTGAGTTTTAATATGTTTTTATTTAGTGGTCTTTGGATTTTACTTACCTGCGGCACCATTTTGGTACCGTAGATTTTGGTGCAGGGATCGAGGAGGAGGAGGAGGCTGAGCTCGAGGATGCGGCTTCGCCGGAGTTTTGAGTTGGAGTCTATGCTTTGGAGTTGGCTTTGAAACAATATTTGTTTTTGTAATATTTTATTATGTATGATTTGAACAGCTTTGTATTAAACTATGAAAAATTCTGGTACTTAGTTATATGTCTTTGCTATCCGCTGCGTGTCTCTTCGTGCACTTCTGTTGCTTACACACACTTGGCACTCGTCGATAGGATGGGGACCTGTGTTGTCACCATTCGGACGTCTCGATTTCCCCGTGTCCGTGCGGGGGGATTTGGGGGCGTCACATATTATATAATATATATATATATAGTATAGTATATATATATAGTATAATATAAATACTCATTATATATTATATTATATATATAGTCATTACATATAATATATAATATATTATATAGTTAATATGTTAATATTATATAGTTTATTATATATATTATATTATATATTATTTATAATAATAGGGTACATTTTTTTCATGTTCGAACGTATATGCATATACATTCCAACGTGGAAAAAGTGCGGGAAATTTCCCGCTTGATTTTTAAATAATGTTCGAACGTTAAAATTTTAACGTTCTAACATTACTTCGCAAAAACTGGGTAGGATAATTGAATGTTTGGACATCAGATCAAATCAAAGTGTTTTTAATGAATAAATGCACAGGTAGAAGCAGAATCATTTCTTTTGCTTCTCCTGTGCTTGAAAGTGAGAGTGAGGGTGAGAGAGGGTCGTGGGTTAGAGAGAGAGAGCGTTAGTATTTTTGCTGTCTCCATTGATTTTGGTAAGGAAAAAGTCTTTTTTCCTTTGAATGTTATGCAATTTTATGATATTTATTTTTTGTTTTTTATATGTGTCTCTAACTAGCTAGTGTTGTGATTTTTTTAAAAGATTGGTTGTTGTGGCTTGTTCAAACCTTGTGATCCGTAAGAGGATATTATAAGTGATAAGTATATTTCAAAACTTTATTAATATGTTTATATATTTTGTTATGATTTTGTTGTGGATAATGATGAATATTTTGATGTGTATAATGTAAGTTGATTGTGGATTTTGAAGGATTAGATATGGGTATAATATTGTGAGTTGAGTAGTGAATTTTGATTGTATACATTGTGAATATGTTGTGAATTAGGTATTATAGATTAATTAGAAGGAATTAAATTGCTTATATTGATGAATTAGAAGGAAATCTTTGTGATATGGATTATGTAATATGATGAATTAAAATTAAAAATTGTGTTGTGTGCATGCTTATTCTTAAAATGAAAATAAAAATATTGGTGTATATTTATGGATTAAAATGAATATGTTTTACAATTGTGTATGTGAATTTGAAGCATATGTTGTGGTTATTAATTTTTTTGTGACTATGTTTTGGTATTTGTGAATTAGTTATTATTCTGCATATGTATATGTGATTTGTGAATTAGTTTAGCCTATGGGGAATATGTTTTTATATTGTGAATTTGTGTATCACAATATTTATTTAAATTGTTGGGAATATGTAAAATATTGTGAATTCGTTTGTGAATATGTTTATATATTGTTGAAATATGTGACATCATTGTGAATAAATTTGTGAACTTTTATTGAATATGTTGGGAATAATTTATTAAATTATCCAACATGTCAATAATTAATTTTTTATTTGTATTTCTTTTAAAACGTTACTTATTTTGCATTTTCTTTATCAAATGAGTATATGAGGTCGAGATAAAAAAAAGTTGGAGTCTCTCTTGGAGTGACAGTCTAATTTAGAGACGTGTGCAGGAGCAATAGAGAGACCAGAAGGAAAGAATACGTAGTGAAGTCTAAGAATAAGTGCAGAGGAGATGATAGTCCAGATAAAGCGTGTTATGTCACTATATTAGAATTGCGGTGGGCAAGGAAAGAAGAAGAAATGAAAGTAATTCAATTTTCTCCTTGTGTAGAACTTTTAGTATCTAATTTCGCAACTATATAAAACATTTTTAGTTGTTAATTTGATGGTGTAATATGATAATACACTTTGTATATTTCTTAATTTTATAAAATTAGTATTTTTGATCTGTATGTTCGAATGTTGGTTCACATATAAACTAACGTTCGAAGATAATTACACAAAATTATGAAATAACGTTCGAATGTACGACCCAACGTTTGAACGTACTTATCCTCAAAATGAACACAAGGTTTGAATATTTAAACGTTTAACGTTCAAACTAACTCCGTACGTACCACTTGCGTTCGAACGTAAATATGATACGTTTGAACCATAACCAAAGAACGTCAACTATTCTTGTTCGAATGTCAATTGGTTGGGTTAACGTTCGAACGTTACATTCAATGACAGATTTCAACTGTCACAAAAAACCCCACATTCGAATGTGACATCAAATGGAAGACCTCCAACAGTCACTAAAAATATTTTTTGTGACGGTTGAATAATAAATTGTCACCAATTATATTCTGTGGCGCATATTAGGTGACGGTAGTCGTGATGGTTTCAAACCGTCACCAAATGTCTTTAGTGACTTTTTGGTCAATTTTTGTGATGGTTTCCTCTGTCACAAATGACCAATTATGTTGTAGTGCCACATCATCTCATTTCTCTTATCATATAGTTCTTTTAAAAAAAAAAAAAAAATAAGAGAATGGTACTCCAATTCTATTGATAGCCCTAACTTGTTGTGGAAAAAAACCGTGGTCACAACTATGATGCCTATGAATTACAAATAAGCAAAAACAAGTCTCTGGCACAAAAAACTTTGAAATGTTCAGAAAAACACAACCAATATTAAACCAAAACCAACAAATGCCAACATCAAAACCTGCAAGAAAAAACACACATACAAATAAAAGGATCACAAACAACCTAGAAAAAAAAAAGGTTAGCACACGCAAAAAGATAAAGCAATACAAGATCAAACAAAAAAGCCATAATCAACCAAATGAATATTAGCAGCAATGAATGGAAGGAAGAACCAGCTTATCCAAATGAATGAGACCTCTCAACAGCCTTGGAACATCCCAATTGTATGCCACTCCATGTGTTGACCCATCACACCGTACTTTGCTAGCCAATTTGCAACTTTATTACCTTCTCTAAAAATATGTCGCATGGAGCAAACCATCAAATCCATAAGGACACTAATTTCCTCCCAAAAGTCTTCCAGATACCATATCCCACATCTCCTTCTATTCCACCATGACACCACCACTAGAGAGTCGAGTTCAATCCATCTGCATTAAGCTTGAACCAACCTTGATTGGGCTTTTTCCAAGCCACCAACTTAGGACTTTTCCTTGACGGAACTAAAGGCAGAATAGACCAAGATTTTAAAGCCTGGGAATCATGTCTAGAACATTTAGAAACCTTGTGAATGCCATGACAGTCGAACTACTCCAATGTTGATTGAATAGATTGCCAAACCACACTCAAAGTCTCTAGCCTATACTCCATGTGAGCAACCCATCTTCGATGCCAAAGACGCCAAGGGAGAAAGAAGGAAGAAGCCCCACAATAATCCTCACTAGAGAAGAAAAGGACGCCTATCGAAACCTTGTAGCCACTATCTCCTTCCAAGTGCCGCCAAGAGGTAATCCAAAAATAGCACCATAGTAGTGCCACACCCAAGTAGCAAAATCCCCTTCGAATAGCACAAGATGTTGATCTTCATAATTACCCTCATCACAACAGTCACAACTAGAAACAATCAGGACACCAATTCGATGAAGACAATCATCAACAATTAAAGCATTATTCCAGCCTTCCATATAGAAACTGAGACCTTTAGAGGAATCAGCTTATGCCACATCCAAGTATGCCTTGCCATAGTGGAACCTTTTAAATGAATATGATCCCCAGCTGGCTTAGTAGAAAAATAACCACTATCATGCTTCGTCCAAATCAACAGCTCTAAGCCCCCCTTACAAACAGCTAAAGAATCAAGAATATCATCCTTATTGTCATGCCCCACTAAACAAGCCAACAAATCCACATCCCTCGAATTAGACAGTTTACAATCCATAACTTTAATCATAGGTCAGCCCATAATCAGTAAATCATTAACTAAAGGACTCCGATCCCGCCATTTATCATACCAAAATAAAAGGTTACCATTTATCATTTTTAGAGCTCCATGTCGGACTTGTCTTGGGAAAACTCAAATTCAAAAGCTTTTGGACTTGTCTTGCAAAATAGCTCTTGCCATGGTGTATTCTCCATATTGATTTACATGCAGGGTCTTTCTTTTTCCTTTTAACTTGTGACAAATTAAAAATTGTGGTGGGGTTTGAGCCATTGATAGAACATGGTGGCATGAGCCGGATTAATAAAAATGCGAACAAAAATCATCTCCATTAGACTATGTATAAAAAAAATATGATTCATTTTACATTTTTCTATATTAATTTGTCAGACTTAGCTTCTATTATGTAATATTCTAAAAATACTTTATTGTCTCTTTCTCTCTTCTCATTTCATTCTTTATTATATTTACACCCTCCATCTATTTTGCTTTCAGCCCTCTCTCTTTGTTTTGCATGTCTTTGAAGTTTCTTTGGTTTCATGTTTAAGAAAGACTTTGGATTGTATTGTTTTGGTGTCATTTTTCTTTGATTTCATATTTATGCAAAATTCTGCAGATGGACTAAATTCTACAACTGGAATTTTGTAGAATTATAGCATTGTGGGATATAGAAATGGAATTATAAAGATGGGTGACAGAAATTCGGTTCTAAACATACTAATACTTCATAATGAATATGGAAAACTAAATCACTGGTAGCGAACTTGATATTGAGTCCTTCAAAAGCTCTTGCAATACTACATTCCCTAAGTTCGCACTAAGCTTGGTTGATTAATTATATTTCTCTATAAATTAGATAAGTTTTGAAGTACAACCAAGAATATACAAACGGCGAATATCATAGTTTGGTTGCTGATATATTGTCCTAATATCATAGTTTTGCAGGATGTAGGCCAGCCACGATGCAACCAAAGGAAGAGTTTAGTTGTCAAGCTTTATAATTCCACACAAAGATATATTGTGCTACCATATAGGCATGAGATGGTTGTGATAGAATTGTGCTCTAATTAGTTTGCTTTTTGTGTTTCATGTATAATTTCAACTAGGGTTTGTCACTGCAAAATAAGGCTAATAGGGAACTCTTGCGAACTAACCATACAACTGATAGGAAATCTTTTGCAAGACTATTAGAAGAAAAGGTAACAAATGTGATGTTAGTTTTCAAGTTCCGGAAGTTCTTACAACTCCATGTTTAAGCAATTTCTAATCTTTGTGTACACGCTTTTAAAGTGTTCATGTTGAATGATTTGCTTTGCATGATGCAGCGTGAAAGTGTGCACAACTTGGTTGATTTCCTTAAGGAGTCACGTTGGAGTAAAAAGAATGAGAAATTTGTAACGGCTATGACTAAAGATATGTATGTGAGTATAGTAACATTATTTACAACATCGTTTGGTTTGAAAAATTGGGTACCTTATGTAGGACTTGCTTAATTATTGTTATATTGCTTAATTTCCTAATTCTTATAAAAATATATTTGTGCATTCTATTGTTGAAGAATCAAATAGTGGAAGGCTAAATGGAATGGAACTTGTGGATCAAACACGAAATGCAGCAATGGAAATTTTTGAGGAGGTTGTTGGGCATAGGCTTGAATATGCTAGAGGGTTGGGAGAGATGGAGATGCCCGAGTCGAGTAGGGGGTCGTATTGCATGTTGTGTTCATGACAGGGGGCCTCACAAGATGGTTGTCGTTGCAATAAACTGCCATTTGCAGCAATTGTATAAATGCCTCAAGAGGGTCAATTATGTATAACTTTTTTTTATTTACGACAGTTTGTCATGTGTCGGATAAAACTATTTCCCACTAGAAATGAAGTTATTTACAACAAAAATGAGTTAGTTACAAGTATATTTAAACATTGGGTTAGATAGCCTAGCAATTGTGAAACACTTATTAACCATTTGTGATGGTGGTGATCGATGCAAACTCATAAATTATTACGACATTTTTTTTTTCGACCATATGATAAGCTCGAAAGTAAAATTGTTTCTGACATTTATCTAAGTATTTGCCTCACGAAAAAAATGCCGTAAATGTATTTTTTTTACCATCGGCCAATGCTTTTACGTCAATGGAAACCAAGAATTGCATCATGAATATTTAGATGCAAACATTAATATTTTGCTACATTAACACTTTTAGACGCTATAAACCTTTTGAGAGTCATTAATAGCGTCCATGTTAATGCATTGATATCTGTGACATTTAGTATATTTTTTGCATCTATTTTTTTAGATGCAAAAAAGCCATATTTGTTGTAGTGTCCCAGCCTGGCTTCAAGTACAAACATTTTACAATGGTTTGGGACCCACAAATCAATCTATGGTTGTGCGGCTGTGGGAGGAGCTTTGATGAGTAAGACTCATGAAGCCGCATATGAACCTTTAGAAGAGTTAGCATCTAATAACCATCAATGGGCCATAGAGAGAGCAATGCCAAGGAAGGCGGCCAACGTCTTTGAACTTGATTCTATCTCCATGTTGGCAGCGCAAATGGCAAATTTATCACAACAACTAGGAAAGATGAACATCAATGCTATTCAAACTAATGTTTGTGATCATTGCTCAGGAAATCATTCGAGTATCGACTGCCAAGTGGGAAATCCTTTTGCTCAACCGAGTGCTGAACAAGAAAATTACATCTCAAATTTCCAACGTCAAAACAATCCACATGCAAACACGTACAATCTCAGATGGAGAAATCACCCAAACTTTTCATGGAGCAACAATCAAGGGTTGGCTAGACCACCTCAACAATTTCCACAATAAGAGAAGAAGCTGGCGAGACCACCTCCTAATCACGGTATCCTTTACCAAATCAATCTGTAAAGAAAAGACTATTGGCTTGCCATCTGGTAAGTGTATAAAAAGCTGAGAGAGAGAGAGAGAGAGAGAGAGAGAGAGAGAGAGAGTTATTGAATTTGATCCAATAGTTTCTTCTAAGCAATTATAAACTATATTAATTTTACAAAAAAATGCTTACAAGGGGGTGCAATAGGGGCCTTAATAGAACCCTTAACCAATGCTGCAAAATTGTCGGGCATATAGCTCAAAATAAAATTTTGAAACATAGGCCAAAGGATCAAATCAATAAAAGTTCTCACAAGCTAGGAGAGACACTAGCTAGAGCTGCAGTGGTGCCAATGGCAGTAGCCAAAAGAGGCAGAAGACAATACTGCTGGAGGAGGCTATAGACAATACTGCTGGGACATTGTCCAGAAACTTCCACATTGTCCATAACAACAACATTGCAAACTATAATAATTTCTCATATTAGGTATAGCCACATTGTACACAAACTTCCACAAGTTCTTTCAGCCAAAAAAATAGAAAACAATAAATGAACATAGAGGAAAAAATAAAAAGGAAATGAAAAATGAGGCGAAGAAATGCTTTATAACTACTATGGCAGCGATAATTCCATAACCCAACAATGCAAACTAATTGTTATTTTTACACTAGAGTCCCACAAAGTCTAGCCCAGAATATATGCTGATTGCATACATATAAACTAGGGTGTACTTTTATATATACATATGTGTGCATATATAATGTGTGTGTGCGGGCGCATCGAAGTGACAGGAGGAGCTAGTTTTTCTATATCATGTGACATACTTCATCGCAAAATTCATAGCCATAATGCTGAACCTTTCTTTTGGCAAGAATTTTCCAAGGCCTAGCATCAACAGCTGCAAGCAATTCCTGAAAAACAAAGAAATGTAACATAAAGGATATAGTGAAAGCCAAAAACTTTCATGCAACTTTTACTAATAATGGATACTGCAACTTGTGTATGATAAAAGGTAATGAGTTCCATTGAGCCATTGACGATCTACTCATACACGAATGAACTCAATATACACGAATGAACTCAATACTAGTATACCTATCAAAGGCTCCTGATAAATACACAATGTTCTTATAACAATGATGAAAATCATGAATTTTCATAAGGGTGCATGACTCTACAGTCACTGCTAGAGGCTCTCGCTAGTGCATTTCATATATATATATATATATTACTTTTTCTTCACATGCGTTTATTAAACACTTCTAAATATTTTTAAAAAAATTCACAACTTCATCTAAAAATATTTCTTTAATCATTAAATTAAAAAAATTTAAAAAAAGAATCTCAGTGGGAATACTAGCATTTTTCTTTTCAGATTATATGTTAAAGAATTAATCTTTTTTTTTTATAAGAAATGATGATTTCATTAACCAACGGAAAAACAATTATAGACAATTATCAAACCATAAGGCTTGAGAAATTCAATCTGAAACACAATCCCACCATAAACTAATAATATCCACCATGTAAGCATTCTTACCCAACTTGTGAGCTACCATATTACCCTCTCTGTATACATGTGAAAAGTTACAAATACCAAAACAAGATGATAAGGTTTTAACTTCCTAATACAATGAGCCAAGCATAGAATTACTCATGCTATCATCTTGTAAAGCTTCAACAATAAGCAAACTATCACTTTCCACCACAAGCTTTGAAATTCCCATTGTAGCACACAATTTCATACCACGAAAGATGGCTAACAGTTCAATAGCTTCGGCATCATCAACTGCACACTTAGATTTACTAGCAGCCATAATAACTGTACCAGACACATCCCTTAGAACAGCACCAATACCAACCTTCCCCAACTCAGCAAAAATTGCACCATCTACATTTAATTTTAGCCACTCTATAGGAGGATGTTGCCATCTGAAATGGTTCTTGAGCTAAATCTGAGTTTTCTATTTCACCTTATCAAAACTGTGCAGCGTAGTCATTGCATTTTCAGCCACCTGCTTCGGACATAGCAACACTTTCTCATGCACATACTTATTCCTGCGAAACCAGAAACTCCACATCAAAATAAAGAACACAGCCAATTGATAATATAATTTCCTATCACAAAGTTGCAAGTCCACCTCCATAACTGACATATTCTTAGCAATGGAAACAACATGTAAATACATTGCCCACATATTATGAATAGCATTAGAACTCATCACTGTGTGTGCAAGAGTTTCAAGTTCACTGAGACATATATTGCAGGTGCCATCAGCTAAAACATGTTTCTTGAGTAATTGCTAACTAGTGGGTAAGCCATCCTTACATGCATGCCAAGCAAAAATCTTGACCTTATTGGGTATTTTCATCTTCCACAAATGCTTCCAAAGGATGTGCTAGGTTTGAACTGTTGCTGCCTCTGCAAACTAGGTACCAATCTGAGCAAGAATGTACCTGTAACAGCTATGAACACTGAATTGGCCATTCCTCTCATAAGGCCAAACCATTCTATCTAAGCCATTGATCTTGCCAAATATTAATAGACTTGCCATCAACAATCTGCCACTTACACCTAGCTATTAACCATTTCCGAGCCTCCCAAATTCCCCTCCAAGTATAGGAAGGGTTCTTATCAAGTCCAGCCTGCATAAAACTTTGATATGGAAAGTATTTTGCCTTGAACAATTTATGCATTAAAGAGTTTTCATCTTGAGACAACCTCCATCCTTGTTTTGCTAGTAATGCTAGATTGAAGCTTCTAAGATCTTTAAAACCCATCCCCCTAAGAGACTTTCTTTGGCACATCTTCTCTCAACTTATCCAATGTATCTTTCTTTCGTCACCCTTTTGACCCCACCAAAACCTTGCCATCATACGTTCTAACTCCTTACACAAGCTAGAAGGAAGTAGGAAACAGCTCATGGTATAAGTTGGGATCAAAAGAGCTACAACTTTTAACAAAACCTCTTTACCCCCCTGTGACAATAATTTTTCTTTCAAAGATGGGAGTTTATGCCACACCCTTTGTTTTATTGATTGAAAGGCCCTATTCTTAGATCTCCCAATGACAGGTAGGAGCCCAAGATATTTCTCATATTTTTGAATCTCACCATTGTGCCACAAATGTTTTATCTTAGCCTTTGTTTCTGCACTTACGTTACCATTGAACACCATCGTAGTCTTTTCCTTGTTTATTTTCAGGCCAGAAACAGCTTCATACTTAGCCAACAATTCTTGTACTCTCTTATTCTCCTCCACTTCAGCTCTACAGCAGATAATACTATCATTCGCAAACAGCAAATGATTAATATTGGGAGCCCCTTTGCAGATTTTCAGACCTAAAATATCCTTCCTCAACCCAGCCACTTTCAATAGAGAGATCAACCCTTCCATACAAAGCAAAAATAGGTAAGGGGACAGTGGGTCCCCTTGTCTTAGACCCCTAAATGGTACTATTGGGCCCTTAGCCTCTCCATTTATCAAAACAGAAAAAGACACCGACATAACACAACCTATAATCAAGGCAATGAAATTCTGATGAAACCCCATCACCTCCATAACAGATTTTATAAACCCCCACTCCACTCTATCGTAAGCCTTACTCATATCTAACTTTAAAGACATGAAACCCTTTTTCCCTTTCCTCTTATGTTTGAGAAAATGCACTAATTCATATGCAACAAGTACATTATCCGAAATTAGACGCCCTAGCACAAAAGCACTTTGACTCTTACTAATAACAGTGGATAAAACTGTTTTCAATCTATTAGAGAGAACCTTAGCAATAAGTTTGTAAACCACATTACACAAGCTTATCGGCTGATAATCACTCACTTTAACAGGACACTTCTTTTTGGGAATAAGAGTAATATGTGTATGGTTAAGAGAATTAGGGAAAACACCTAAATTTAAAGCCTGAAGAACTGTTGTAGTGATAGTCTCCGGTACCTTTGTTGGATCCATCTGTTTTAGTGTTGCCTTCACCTCTTTAGCATGAAATTCTTTAATTAACTCCATATTCATCTGAGCTGAAACTCTACCAGTTAAAGGTTCCAAAAATTCAAAAGAATCATTTGGATAAGAACTTGTGAATAGGGTCTGAAAATAATTCAGAATGACCCTATCCCTCTCACCCCCTTCTTGCCATTGATCATTGTCATCCTAAATGTTCACAATCATTTTTTTCTTCCATCTTTGAGAAGCTTTCATATGAAAAATACCTAGTACTACTGTCACCCTCTTTAAGCCACAAAACCTTAGATCATTGACGCCACATAACTTCATTCCTTTCTAACCAAACTTGAACCTCCTCTCTTGCCAGATTCAAAGCATCTCTACTAACCCTCGCAGAATTGTGCTCATGAAAATTCCTTAATCTAGTCTGAGCTTCATTAAGCCTTCTCTGAACATGGCCAAATCCATTACTATTCCAAGTCCCTAGTTGTTGACCACAATTCTGAATTAATACCTCAACTTCTGCCATAGTCGAGTGACTAGAACATCCCTCCCACACTCCTTTGATAATTATTCACAGGCTTGTTCACCCACCCACAAGGCCTCAAAACGAAAAGTTTTTTTGGCTCCAGGAAACTCACCCACCCCTTCAAAATCTACCCAGATTGGAGAATGATCAGAATAAAAGACTGTCCCATGATGAACTTTGAAATTAGGAAAGTAGGTCCACCAGCTAGCATTTGTCAAAAATCAATCCAGTCTTTCACTAATGCATTGGCTACCCTCTCTCCTATTACACCAAGTATACTTATTACCCAATAACCTCAAGTCTCTCAAACCGCATTCATCTATGAAAATCAGACAATTGCCTCTCAGACCTAGGTTGTCCACCTTGCTTTTCATGATGAAAAAGTAACTCATTAAAATCTCCCATAACCAACCATGCCTCAACCATGCACACGACTTAGTGATCTAAGTAAACTCCATGTACGATGTTTCAGGTGTGTTTCAAGAAAACCATACATAGTAGTTGAAAACCATTGCCCCACAACCAAATTAACATCGTTAATAACAACATCAACATGATTAGAAGAGTAATTGATGATAGATAAATCAACATCACTATGCCATAACAGAGCAATTGCCCATTTTCTACCAATTGAACTAACAGTCAAACAATTTTTAAATCCTAACTTATACTTACGGGTCTCAAATTCTTGAGTAGATAAACTCGTCTCTTGCAAGAACAAGACGCCAACTCTTCCCTCTTGATTAGATCACAGTGGGTCCGAATGCCCCATGGGTTCCCAAGCCCATGGGCATTCTAGCTTAATAACTTCATGACTATCGACAATGCTGGACCCCAGCCATCGCCGATTCCTCCGATTCATCCTGTGAAGTCACATTCCTCTGGCCATGCAAAATCTGAATATGTTTTGCATCTGTTCCATCCGAGGTCCCTTCAAAAATCACCCCCTTTAGTTTCTTAGATTCCCCCCATAACTGATATGCAGAACTTGGTTCAGATAAAGAAAGAGAGGCTGTTCATTTTATTTAAAAACGACATCCGCTTCCATTTTCTGCTTGTGAGCCCATCGGGCTTTGTTTGTGCTAGCCCATTATGAACTCCCTCCTTTATTATCACATCCAGGCCAAGAGACTCATTAGGCCCATCTACTTTCAAGTCGTGACCCAGAAGACTGGCACTAATAGTCGTTGTTTGAAATTCTTGACCGTTTTCAACGTTCCCGAAATCCACGTTCTCAGTGAATTCCCATTCCTGCACCCTAAAAATCAGCAACCGTAGTCTCCTTACTTTTCTTGAAACTACCTTCCTACATACCAGGCGTATCCTCCTCATCCATTACAGTTTGAAAAATTGGTTGGCCAGCCTCATCACCTACTGCCACCTGCACACCAGCTTTCAATGGCTGTCCTCCTTGCAGTTCAGATGCCTGCAACCCACCTGAAACAACCGGAGCATGTACAGATGGAGCTTTGTCTCTCTATTTATTGTTATAAGCAATTAGCAGGAAGAAGAATTAAGAGAAGGGAAGTTTGGAAACAAGGGAGCAAACGAGTGTGAAGGACTGAAGCAGTTAAGGCATGTGATAGCACATGATTCATTAAGTAGGTAGAGTTACAATTGTAGCCTTAAAGTGTTAACTAAATGTACAAGAATGCCCTCCCCTTAATAATAGAATTAACTTCTCATTTGTGTATAAAAGGGAGTCAAGCTCCTGATGTAAGGCATTAAGAAAAGTAAATAGATTTCATTCTTGGAGGAACTAATCCCTCGAAGATCAGATATTCAGTCAACTCTTGAGTAGTTGTTACAATTGGTATCATAGCATGTTCATTTTTCTGGAAATTTTTTTTTCAAATGGCAGAAGGAACTCGTTATAAAGAATTGGAGAAGATGGTGGTTGGGTTACGACAGAGCCAAGATCAGCAAGGAAAGAGTCTTGAAGATCACCAAGGAGCATTAGAATCCTTGAATTCGAAGCTGGATATGTTGCTTGAGGCTGTGAATGTTAATGGTGGCAGGCTGGGTCATCAGAATTCAGGTGCCAGACCAGATGGAGGTAATCCAGAATAAAGAGGTATGTAGTTTCGTGCTATTAAAATAGACTTTCCAAAGTTTGATGGGGATAATCCTATTGGGTGGGTTTATAAAGCAAATCATTATTTTGCTTTGTATCCTATGCCGGATAGACAAAAGATTTGGATAGCATCTTTGTACATGGAAGGAATTGCTTTAATTTGGTTTCAAGGTGCTGAAGAAACTGGTCTTTTTGTTTCTTGGGATGCTTTTGTTGATGCCTTACAATTGAGATTTGGGAATTCATCATATGATGATCCTATGGAAGCCTTGAAACGTTTAAAACAAACTTCTACAGTTACTGTATACAAAACTCAGTTTGAAGAAATCTCTAATAGATTGAAAAGATTGGCTGAAGATTATAAACTGAGCTTGTTTTTAAGTGGATTAAGGGATGAAATAAGATTACCTGTGAGGATGCTACATCCTCAGTCTCTTAATTCAGCTTTTGGTCTTGCTAAGATGCAAGAAGAATACATCCACAGTATTCATGGAAACTTTAGAGGGGGGAATTATCAAAATTCCTTTGCACCATTTTCTATTGGAGGAAATGGATTTACTAATAATTTTGCAAGAGAAGAAAACACTCTTGTAGAAAAGAATAACAGTTTCAAACCCTCTTTGCCAATACAAAAAGTTACCCCAACAGAGATGAAGGAAAGAAGGGAAAAGGGTTGTGTTATTTTTGTGATGAGAAATGGAACCCTAGTCATAAATGAGAGAGGAAAAAGGCTAAGTTCTTTGTGATGGAAGGGATGGAGTTATTTCGAGATGATGACAAGCAAGATTGTGAGATGGTAGAAAATCAGGATGTGGATAAGATTCTGATTCCACAAGGTGAAGTTCCTAAAATATCTCTTAATGCTATAGCAGGATATTTGAGTCCAAGAACTATGAGAATTCATGGTAAGGTTCAGGATTGTCTTGTTGTCATTCTTGTGGACACAGGTAGCACACATAATTTTCTTGATCCCATGATTGCTGGAAAAGTGGGGTTAGAAATTAATATTGCTGAGCAGGTGGAATTATGTGTAGCTAATGGAGAGAAAATAAGAAGTGAAGGGTTGATAGAACAGATGAAGTTTCAGATGCAAGGTGTGACGTCCCCAAATTCCGCTTAGGATTGAACGGACATCTGACGGGACATGCAACACATGGTTACCTGCCCTCGTTCATGACATATAAGATGCAATGTTCCTAACATGCATTTAGCATTATGCAATATTCGCAGCAGATAACTTTTTTTTTTCTTGAGCAATACTATGCACCAAACTTATAATATCCCAAATAGTTAAATCATAACCAAGCATACTTAAAAAAATAAACATCCATGATTTTAGTACGAGTCTTAGAAGACTATAACCTCAAAAACATGGGAGACCAAACTCTATATTTACATTACCAAAATACACTATTGAGGAAGTTCGTCGAGTAACTCGTGTAACTCGACTAACAAGGCCAGAATACTGTCCAAAAACTATGGAAGTTGTAAGCTTTGCCTCGTGTCTGCGGTGTCTAGTCAACCTCCTTCAGTCTACGAATGTTTGCTCTATGCTCTGATCCTAACACATCGCCTACCATTCGGGGGGAATGGTAGTTGGGACTACCACGGTGAGATTTGATTACAAATCTCAGTAAGTTAACAAGAAACTCCCACACAGGTTAAAGATGCATGCATGGCAGTAAAAGCATAAATGCATAAATAAAGTCGTAAATAAGCATAGTATAACTTGACATATAGCATGACATAACCTGAACTTAAACCTGAACTTAACTTGACTTAACATGACATGAACTTGAGCTTAAAACATAACATGGACTAGCAACATAACATGAACGTGAAACTTGAAACATAACATGGACTTGAAACATAGCATGAACGTGAACATGCATAACATAAATATGAACTTGAACTTAACAAAAACCTAAGCATAACATGACATAAACGTGAACTTGAGACATAATGTGAACGTGAACATAACATAACATGAACGTGAACTTGAAAATAACATGTACGTGAACATAACATGACAGAAACATGAACTTGAAACATAACATGAACATAATATAACATGAACGTGAGCTTGAACATATCATAAACATGAACATAACATGATATGAACATGAACTTGAAACTTAACGTGAACATGAACATAACTTGTATGTGAGCATAACATAACATAACATGAACTTGATCTAAAACTTGTCTTAATGTGGACTTGATCTGAAACTTATTCTTATCTCATGGGGTCACCATGATTGCTTATTCTTAACTTCTTGACATGAACTTGGAATCTTATTCAATTGACTTTATTAATAACGTGACCATATGGGTGCTACACGGGTCCCCTAGAGCCGTGTGTCCCTGCCGATTACCGCATCACAACACAGGTATCTACACCAGCTGTGAGTGCGTTAATACGTACTCCACAGTTGTTGTGGCCCCACGTATTCTACGTGTCACAATTGCTGTGTCTCACATAGTGTATGCTCCAAGTTGTTGTGGCCCCATACTTCATGCTCAGTAGTTGTTGTGGCCCCATAAATAAAATATGGCACCATCAGCGTTAGTGCCTGGCGCGCTCTGGTGACCAACTAATTAGGCCCCATTCGCAACCTGTTGACTGTACTTCGTCAACCCAGAAAATTTCACACCTATTTAGACACTCCAACGTGAACAAAGGAGTTCTACTAGGATATTACCCTATCCTAGCACTTAGGGTCGTGATTGACATGAATAACTTAACTTGAACATGATCTGAAACTTGACTTAACATAAACTTGATCTGACTTCTTTACTTAACATGACATACTTGCAATGGTGAATATTACATGATATGACATACATGTATCATATGGCATACTTAACACGGCATACTTATAACATATAGCAATACGTGACAGAATAGATTGTGTAATAGATAAATATTCGTGACAGAATAAATCATGCATAACAGATAAACATGTAATGATGTGGCATGGCATGGCATATATGATAACATACATACATAAATTATAGTTCCCTTACCCACCATACATACACAATAAACTGATAATAAGTTAGAAGCTAACTTACCTCGATCGTTACGTTATAAGATAATAAAGCGCGAAACACGAGTAACTGTAAAAGGGTCATTCTAAAAGTTAGAAATTTAATTACTAACAATTAGAAACATGAAAACAACCTAACTTTGTGTAAAATTATCATTTTACCCTCTACATGTGGGAAAATGACCATTTTACCCCTAACTTAAGGATTTCACATCGTAACTCCAAAAATTTCCAAAATTTACATTCCTCATGTAAATTTTGTCCTAAACTGAAATATTAACTCAGAAAGATTTAAAACAAATCACAACTATAGAAAACACACTATGGCCGAAACATCCATAGGCTATTTCTCTTGATTTTTGTTGCAATTCCTTCCAATTTCAAAACTCATGCTTAAACCAAAATTTTGCAACAAACATCTTCCAATCCTAAGTTTAAAACCATACTTAAAATATCCATTTAGAAAAAGCTAATAATCAACACCAAACTTTTTGTAAAAATATCCAAATCCTTGAATCACAAGCTTTGACTCTAGATCAAAACATCTCCAAGAATTCCAAAAAAATCAAATCTTACTTCTAACATATTCACAACATCATCCTAAGATAAACCATGCTTTAAATCATCTAACTAAAGTCACCAAAATCACAAAATAGCACTTGGAGTTTTTGGTTTTACACTTAGTCCAAAAACAAAAACTTTTTCCTCAACTAGTTTTGATAAATCTCTTGTCAATGGCTTAAAAATGTGAGATCTTCGAAATAAAGCATCACATGGTTTAAAAATGTGTCTTAAATAGGATCCAACCATCAAACTTGAAATCACATGGCTAAAAATCAATAAAACATAGATCTAACCCAAACACATCAAATCTTAGGCCTAACCGGAATCCTCTTGCATAGAAAAATCATATCTTTGAAAATAATACTAAATATCTTCAAAATAATATCCTAACATGAAAATAAGAGACTAAGGATCATCATATAAAAATATCAAAGCCTTTAGAGTAAGATCAAACCTCGAAATATTCAAACTTTCTCCAAATAAAAACTGTTTTGCCACTTCCAGTTTTCAAGTTTCTAGATCTAAGCAAATCTATCATTAAAAGCTTTAGTCATGCAACAAAACCTCAATGAACACTCTTAAAAACATTCTAAAAACACTCCATAATTTTTCGGACCAAGATATGTCCATTAGCTTGGTCAAAAACTCCAAAACATAACATACTCTCCAGATTCAAGCCCAGAATGACCTTTCCATGGTTAAAAATACTTTTGACCGACCAAAGGGGAACAACTTTTATGAAGGATTCATTATGTGAAAATACTTAAAACGAGTCAAAAATCTCCACGGGAAAAGACACAAAAATCTGCCTGAGAGAGCTCTTTTGGGTTTCTTTCTAAGAATGGGGTGAAGAAGTGATGAAAGGGAAGTAAGTGTGACTTACACGACTCAAGAATTATGTAGGGGGAAGATATGGACCTGAATGACCATTGATTAGAGGTAGATATGTGACATAAAGTGGAGAATAGTGAAGGGAGAGGACAGCTTGCAGAAGCTGTGAGGCATGGGGGTTGATGGGGTGGGTTTCTCCATCTAATCAAGGCACTATTGGGTGCATCCAAGGGCAGTGAATGGTCTTCCATGTGGGGGAGGAAACTTCTCCAAGAAGCCTTGCCAAGGTGGCCAAATTCGTGGGCCTCAACCAAGTGGGCTTCAATTTGGGGTTTGGTTAGGGTTTGAGATGCTATCAAGCCCAAATCCAATTCTTCTTGGCCTAATCAAATTTCCAAGGTTTAAAAGGTTGGATAATAATGTCATAACAAGAATTTGATAAATTAATAGCATGTGGAAGTGATTTAATCAAGTGATTAAACACAATGCTAGGAATTGGATCAAAAAGGGTTTGAAGGCCAATTTAGGGTTTGGGGAAACCGTTTAGGGTTTCAGTTTTAACCAAGATTTTGGGATTTCAATTGGATTTCAACTATTTAGGGTTTCACTAGGGTTGAAACCCTCTTTGATCTGGCTCAATTTGGTTGATCAGATGAAAAAGGTTTTGCTTAGGTGGCATGATCTCACACCTTGATTTCCTTCACAAATCCATCTAATGGTTTCTCTTTGTGCCAAGTATCTAATACTATTCATTATGTGTGGTTAAGATCTTGCCAAGTGTCCAAATAAAACTTCTCTAACCTAATTTGGACATTCCACACTGTAAATTTGAAAACGCTGCACTTAGTACGCTTATCGAGGTTACTATTCACTCCGAAAAAAACATAATAAACTTAGTACTGAAAAATCCTAAATATTCATATTAACCTACAGTAAAAACCGTTTACCAAAACTCAACCCCAAAGTGCCCCTATAAATAAATTCACAGTTTCGAACAGCCGTTTCGTCCGAAATTATGAAAATGGGTTATTGGGCGATAAAATCCTAAATATTCTATTGAGTCTAGTGGCATAAACTATAACGTAATCTGACACTTCTAACTACCTCAAACAATTAAAATCTCATTTCTGGCACTATAGCGAGTGATAACACTGACTATGTTGACAGGCTAAAACCTTTGCGATTAGCCGATTCATGAAAACTTACGGAGTTTTCACGAAGTTTCTCAAGTCTATAGAAATTCTACCATTGAATTTCTAGCGGGCTGTTACACAAGGCAATTAGTTTAACACTGATTTTTTCTTATTGCCTCTTGGTGGTTGTGATGTTGTTGTAGGGATGCAGTGGTTGAGAACCTTGGGTCCTATATTGTGGGATTTTAATGATTTAACTATGTCTTTCCAGCACAACAACAAGACAGTGACAATTAGAGGCATGAATGCTACTAAACCTGAATTGGTTGAAGATACTCAGATCTGTCAGTTGACTACAATTGAAAGGAAAGGGATGTTGTTACAGTTAGTTCAGCTACAATAGCCTGCTAGCAAAGAACCGATAGACAGTGAAGTTGAGGAGGTCTTGAAAAAGTTTGCTGTAGTTTTTGATGAACGTAAAGGTTTACCTCCAAAGAGGAGCCATGATCACAAGATTTATCTTAAAGAGGGTACAATACGTATTTCTGTTAGGCCATATAGGTATCCCTTTATACAAAAAGCTGAGATTGAAAAGATAGTTAAAGAACTGCTTGAAGTTGGAGTTATAAGATGCAGTCAATCTCCTTTTTCATCTCCTGTGATTCTTGTGAGGAAAGCTGATGGATCTTGGCGTATGTGTATAGACTATAGGGCTTTGAATAGAGAAACTATTAAAGACAAGTTTCCTATTCCTCTGGTAGATGAACTTCTTGATGAATTATGTGGGGCTACAATTTTTTCCAAGCTAGACCTCAGATCTGGCTAGCATCAAATTCAGGTGAAGGAGTCAGATATTGAGAAAACAGCATTTCACACACATCAAGGCCATTATGAGTTTTTGGTTATGCCTTTTGGCTTAACCAATGCTCCTGCTACTTTCAAGTCATTGATGAATGAAGTGTTTCAACCATTTTTAAGAAAATTTGTTATAGTTTTCTTTGATGACATTCTAATATACAGTAAGAATAAGGAAGATCATGTGCAGCATTTAACCTTAGTGTTATAAGTATTAGCAAAGCATACATTGTTTGCTAAGAGAAGTAAATGCAGGTTTGCCTCTAAGCAAATCGACCATCTTGGACATTTGGTGTCTGCTGAGGGAGTGCAGGCTGATCCATCCGATAAAGGCCATGGTGGAATGGCCTTTGCCCAAATCCATCAAGTCCTTAAGGGGATTTCTTGGCTTAACTGGCTATTACAAGAAATTTATAAGACATTATGGATTAATTGCTGGGCCTCTCATTGATTTGCTTAAAAAAGATTCATTTCATTGGAGTAATGCAGCTGCACAAGCCTTTGAAGCATTGAAGAAGGCCATTTCTCAACCACCTGTTTTAGCTTTACCTGATTTTACTAAATCATTTTTAATTGAATGTGATGCATCAGGCAGAGGAGTAGGAGCTGTGTTAATGCAGAATGACAGGCCCTTGGCTTTCCTTAGCCAAACTTTGAAAGGAAAAGCATTGGATCTTTCTGCATATGAGAGGGAATTCTTGGCATTAGTAGCGGCTGTTAAGAAGTGGAGGCCTTACCTTGTGGGTTCTCAGTTCGTCATCAAAACTGAGCAACAAAGCCTAAAGTTTCTACTAGAACAGAAAATAGGTACACCTTCACAACAAAAGTGGATTAGTAAGCTCATTGGTTATGACTTCAGAATTGAGTATAGAAAAGGCAAGGAGAATGTGGCTGCAAATGCTCTTTCCAGAAGAGATGATTCAGTAGGTAAAGAAGTATTACTATTTGCCATAACTGTTTTGGATCCAATGTGGTTGCAGCAGTTGAAGGACACTTATTTGCATGATGAAGAGATCTCTGCTATATGTTAGAAGTTGCAGAAAGGGGAATTAATGAATCAGGCCTTTACCTTCAGAATGGGTTTTTACTGAAGAAAGGTAGAGTATTTTTATCTTCCAAGTCCCCTCTGAAACAGCAAGTACTGGAATTTATACATAGTAGTGCTTTTGGAGGCCACTCTGGTTACCAAAAGTCCTTTCACAGAGCTAAAGTAGACTTTATTTGTTTGGGAATGAGGAAGGACATTAAGAATTTCATTAAAGCATGTGAAGTGTGTCAGAAATGCAAAGTGGAGAATCTATTACCAGCAGGGTTATTGCAGCCATTACCTATTCCTATGAAGTCATGGAGTGATATCTCTATGGACTTTATTGATGCACTTCCTAATTCAAAAGGATTTTCTATCATTTTAGTGGTTGGGGACAGACTCACTAAGTATGCCCATTTTTTACCACTGTCTCATCCTTACACTGCAGTTTCTGTGGCAAAGCTTTTTATTTCACAAGTTTTCAAGTTCCATGGTATGCTTGCAACAATTGTTACTGATCAAGATGCAGCTTTCACAAGTGGATTTTGGAAAGAGCTCTTCAGGTTGCAAGGAACAAAGCTTCATTACAGTTCTGCTTATCACCCTCAATCGGATGGACAAACAGAAATTGTGAATAAGTGTGTGCAACAGTATTTGAGGTGTTTTGTTTCTGAGAGACCAAAACAGTGGAGTTATTGGCTACCTTGGGCAGAATGGTGGTACAACACCTCCTTGCATGCAGCAACTAAAATGACACCATTCGAGGCTTTGTATGGTGTGCCTTCTCCCACCTTGTTGCAATATGCAGCAAGTACAACTCAAAATGAAGTAGTAGATTCAAAATTGAGATCTCGAGAGGAGATTCCGTCCTTATTGAGAAAAAATTTGATGGCAGCACAATCTACCATGAAACAACAGTATGATAAGAAGCATGTTTATTGGCAATTTCAAGTTGGTGACATGGTTTACTTGAAGTTACAGAAGTACAAGCAGCACACTGTGGGAACTGTTGTTAATCCTAAGCTGGCAGCACAATATTGTGGTCCCTTTAAGGTGTTGGAGTGTATTGGGACAGTAGCATATAAACTGGAATTACCACCAACTTCAGCTATACATCCAGTTTTTCATGTGTCTAGATTAAAGAAGCATGTGTGGCCTTTGAAGATTGTTTCCTCAGCCTTACCATTGCAAGATACACATGGTGCAATTAGGAGTGAGCCTGAGAAAGTTTTGCAAAGAAGAATTACTCCTATTGACAACAAACCATTTATTGAGTTGTTGATTAAGTAGGTAGAGTTACAATTGTAGCCTTAAGGTGTTAACTAAATGTACAAGAATGCCCTCCCCTTAATAACAGAATTAACGTCTCATTTGTGTATAAAAGGGAGTCGGGCTCCTGATGTAAGGCATTGAGAAAAGTAAATAGATTTCATTCTTGGAGAAACTGATCCCTCAAAGATCAGATATTCAGTCAACTCTGGAGTAGTTGTTACATTTATCCACAGACCCTCGCTCACCATATCCACCAGTGCGAAATCATATACCATATGGGAAAGCGGTCTTCCGTTCTGAATCAACAGAATGCTGAAAACTTGAGCACTCATTGTCACTATGCCCCAACCAACCACACCAGTAGCAAAAATTAGGTTCCGCAACCACCGTCTCACTTTCTTGTTCAGTCAATGAGAGGCGTTGGTAAAGATCATTAAGAGAATCCTCCATGATCTCAAAAGGAAGGGAAAACAACTGCACCAAGGCGTTGGTAAAGAATTAATCTTGATTGTACTTGCGTAGTATCTATTTTGAAACTATATTGAAATCAGAGACAGGTGATTCTGCAATTAATTTTACATCAATTATTTCTTGCTTTGATTCCTCCAATTGGAAGTGCGTGCATTCGTATACGAGTTGGTCCAATCTTTTGAGTGATTTTCGTGTAGTTGAATGTCGGCCTCTTGGTAGGCTTTTTGTTTGTTATGCTTAATTGTTTCTTTTGATTAAAAAAGTGTTATTTATAAGTACTTCACAATATTATTGATGAGATAAGATTTAATTTATAAGTTTAAATATTGCAACTCAAATCATATTATATCAATAATTCGAATGATGATATTATACTCTTTTGAAAAATTAAAAATACATACAATATCTATATGAAGAGCAAAACCCAGAATCCAAAGGAAAGAGTTATAAGGACAATTATTTGTAACTTTACTCCTTATATTATTCATACTCGTGATCTCTGATCACTAACCCCAAAATACAACATTAAGTTGGCCTATTATTTATATTGCAACATGACCAAGAACACTCTACTGACAAAGCATACAATACAATACAATACAATACCCTAGTAACTAGAGAGAAACTAATAATCAATTACATAGTAACCCATGCAATGATCATACTTTTTTATAATAAAACAGAAAAATATTATTAAAATTGAAAGAGATTTCCAATTAATTTAGAGCTGAATGTTTGAGTCATAAGCAACCCCAGATTTCCACAAAGCAGGCAGATCATTTTTGGATTCCACCCAACTGTTGTCACCCACTTGAAACCTTATTTTTATTGAACCACTTGGTACTTGATTAGACAGCTCCCACACTGCCCCGAAGTCTTTATGCATGCCCCTCCAATGTTTGCAATCCTCCTTCATGCAACATCAAATGAACAAAGACAACAGCCCATCCATCAGTTTATAACAATGAACATCATCTCATTTGTTGAATATGTATCTTTTAATAAAAACTTATTTGTGCAAATTTAGAGGGTGCAAGTTGTGATATAAACTCTTTAATAAAAAAGTAAAAGTCAGTTAAAAATTTAATTTTTTCAAAGGTGAGGCTTGCTCCAAATTCTCAAAGGCTTGGAGTTTCATAAATTCATATAGCATTACTCGAAGAATTATATGAATGTACCTGACACAATTCGATGGCTGTGATATCGTTTTTCCCAGCTACATATATAGGCACTAGAGCAAGATAATTAGGAAATTTGCTTTGCTCATGGACCTTGAACATAAGGTTGTGACCAGGGTAGCGGCATGAGACCCTTTGGTATTCTATGTCGATCACGCCACGATCAAACAATTCCTTGTCCCCTTTGGTTCCAGGGCGTGCCAATTTTTCGTAGGCTCGAGAGCTGAGTATGAAGTCAATGTTGTCACCTTTACTATAGTCAGTCACCACCACGTTCACTCCATCCTTACTGCAATATTGTGATGATGTGCACCTAACCTGAAGAGTATGTCATCATCAATAAAACTACTAATCATACATGCTATATTATTATTATTATTATTATGGAGACCGAGTAAAGAAAATTATATAGGTTACTTCTTCATTAGTGCTATCTAACACAATCATTGTCCTTGAGTTTCATATGATAGGAAGGGTGTTTCAAGTTAAAGCAAGCTCAAACAGGTTGGGGTAGACCATGCTAGCTAGCTAGTTACCGTGCTATGCTTTATTCACAACACTTATACACTTAATTATTCATGCATCACAATGCATTATATTATTTATTAGTTTAGTGAGTACGTAAACTATTACTTATTATGGGACCCATTATATTTATTAAAAAATCAACGATGTGTAAAAAAAGAGGCTTGTAATTTTACCTGATAGCATGCACCACAACCAGTTGCATTCTTATACAACCTAGAGACTCCAGCCACGCTGCCATCATTGACAGTCCTTCCGAATTCTCCAAACCCACAAGTTCCACCTATATGATCACCATTTCATGAGTCAACTGTACACAGATGATATATAAACTGAATAATTTTTACACTTGCTACTTATTGGTATTAATTAGTATTTGGTAGAGAAAGAAAGTTGTTCAAAATAGTTGAGCAAATAATTCTTTCAGCATGCATGCACATAATAACTGTTAATGCATAGTTATGAATAACTCCAAATTGGTAGCCAAAAAATATCTAAAAGTGTGTATGCAGACGTACTTGGAGTCCCATGGCTGTTATCACTACCGTAGTAGGTTGCTCTTGATGTGTAAGTAAAAACGTCTCGAGTGGCGCATATAGCAGGCAAGAGCAGTACCATGCAGATCACACAGAGAATACCAACTTGGTTTTCAAGTACTGCAAGACCCATATCTTAATGACAAGATTTCTTGATAAAGGGTAAGATAATGGGAGAAAGAGACCAAAACCAAAGCTCTAATTAAGAAGCATGCAGATAGAGTTGCAGAAGAAAATGGACGAGGAGGCTAATTCGAATTGGGAAGCAAAGAAATCGTAGTCTAGCATTTATAGGATTTGAGAGAGGCACTTTTTTCTCCCACTTAGGGAGGAAAGGAATTATATTTAGAATTATATTTGTATTATTAATGCCAATTTTATGTAGTGGGTGCTAATGACAAAATATATATATAATTGATTTTAGGAAAAAATAATAAAAAAATTAATATTTTATTATTATTTTGATTCAAATATGCATAATTTAATATGAGAGTTTTTCTTAAATGGCAAAGACAATCTCTAAAATATGTGATTTTGCATTTGCATATAGAGAAACCAATGCTTTAGAGCAATCTCAATTCTAATGTCTTAGCCTATTCCATTCACATCCAATTCTCATATTGGATTATCTATTTATTTTTTATATAATAAAAAAGTAATATTAAAATATTATTTTTAATTTATTTATTTTTATTATTTTTTACCATTCTACCAATAATATGTTAATTAGTAATCATATTCTAATTGAAGACATGGTTAATCATATTCTACCAAGAAAAGAAATGCAATGCACGGCATAGATGATTTTTATTTTGCGTTTACTGTAGCATAAATTAACTGTTCATACACTTGGCATAATCCACTACAGAGAATATTTTGTCCTAATCCAATGCACACGATATTTAGGAATCCATTGAGATATTTGCTCTAATGCTCTTAATATTGAGTACCCCTCGAGACCATTTCTGGAATAAAAATCATTGCGCGCATGTTTAAAATATTGCTAGGACATGGCCCTATTACCCCATTATCTAGCAACAATCTCGGGATCATCGTTATTAATGAGAAAGAATTTCAACATATTTGAAGTGATTTAGTAATCAACGGGTGAACAGAAGCTTAAAAACAGGTAGCAGAGAAGACATGTTTTGATTTTAAAATAAGTCTAAAATTTAAATACTCAACTCTCAAATCAATAAACTCATCTCAACTTAAAACTTCTTTACAAAGGCCCATAATCTTTTTTAACTCAATACTTCTTTACATGCAGAATCTACAATATTACATGCAGAATCTACAATATTTTTCAACTTCTCATAAATACATCTAAACTAATCATCTTAATATCTAAACATATCTAAACTCATCTTAGGTGGGATTCACAAAACTTAATCTACTATCTCATGAACTCTTTATTGTTTATAAATAACTCAACTCATCTTTACTCAGTTTAACATGCAAACGAGGCCTAAGAGAGCTCAAAATATAACTAGAAGAATATTTTATACAATTTACACCCAAATAAAACATACTTCATCCCTAATCAATTTTCTTTTCAGTGGAAAGCCAAAGTATTAATTATTGTATATATAAATGTTGCATAATCAGACTATCATTTTCCTTCTTCAAATAACACTTTCAATATATTCAGTATACTTTTTCCAAAGAAAAATAAACTGCAGTATATACATATTACAGAAGATCTAATTGACATTGTAAATACTTCCCTATGTTTGGTCGGAAGCTGCCTACTGTGAAGGTTATTATGCGATCAATAGATTTTTTGTTTCTTGTACAAAACTTTCTTATTTAAAAATATAAAACCGATAGAAAAAGAAAAAGGAAGCTAAGTAGTTTTTACTGTCGGATGCACTTCTTGATATGGTACCTAAATTTCAAGTCAAAGCCGGCATGCTAAGAAGTAAACACAATGTAACCCACTAGCTAGGCTGGCCATCTCGTCTCTGTTAATAGTACAGCCATCAAACAATAAAAAGTAAACACAATATAACCCACGTCCACCATAGCCACCATCTTCACCCTCTTGGTCACAGCGCATTAATAAATTTTATAATATTTTTTATTTAATATTTTCTCTCTTATTTTCTAAATTTTAAAAAATATTCAACTCAAAGTATTTCATAACTATTCATAAACTATCTTATTATTATTCACAAAATTCTTATATCATCTCATTCTCTAAATCAATGTTTGAATAGTTAATTGATCTCAGATAATCTTGGAATAATACTGAAAAAATAATAAAAAATAATGATAAAATATTAAATAATAGTAAATAATAATAAAAAGTAAATAAAAAATAATATTGATCAAATATTAAATGATGGCGAAGTAATCTCTAGGACTTTTTGGAGGTTGTCGGTAATTGGGGTTTGAACTTTCAAGGCGGCTAACTCCAAGCAAGATAACAAAGACATCAATCCTTTTTAAGCATTTGGGTCGGCACACATGGAGGATATTTAATACCAGTTGTATACAATGTATTGGAAAGATACACAAACCCAAGTTTTGACTCGCTCAAAAATGAGTAGCACAAAGACTATCCTAAGTGCAGGAGGATATCGCATAATAATTAGGAATAAATTCCTAGATCGTCTCCTCAGGAAAAGCTACTTAAACTCAAACTCGTTGAAAAATGTGAAAATCTTCACAAAGAGAAAAAAAAAAGATGATGGTATGTGCAATGGATGGAATAGTGCAACAAGAAAGAAAAAGGGCACTAGTCATGGACTAGATTCATGTTTTTAGACTTTTTGAGTGTCAAATTGAAATGTAAAAGACTATGAGATTAAACTAAGAAATTAATAAAACTAAGATAAGAATTAAACTAGACTAGAAAGTAATTGACAAAATATGCACTGAAAATTGAAAAGCCCCAAAATCAAAATTCTAGGGTTCATACTTGTATTCAAATCACAAATTCTCAAAATTAATCCGTAGCAATTGTAATCATTATTAGTGGAAAGCTTAACGAAGCGAGAAAAAAAAATAACATGAACTAAAAGGTCACCAATCTCCAAGATTCAAAACCATGATGTGGACAGATGTTCACCAAATTTTTAAATTTTTACCAACTGACCTGAAAGGTCTCATCAGGTTTCTGATTGAACTGGCTGATTTGCTCTTGCAAAAACTGAGTTCTCTGAAAAGGAAATTTTTTTTATAAGAATTCACGCTGCATAACAGACCAACTAGAAATAGAATTAGGCCTCAAAGAATTAAAACAAATCTTCGCTTTATCCTTTAAAGAGAAAGAAAATAAACGAAGTCTAATGAATTCATCAGTAATAAACGGTCCTAATAATAAAAGTAGTGCAAGCCAACTCAAAATCTGTCAAATGCTAGTAAGGACTCTTAGAATCCATACCGTGAAACTGAGGTATCACCGACTATAACAACCCGTTAGAAATTCAATGGTGAAATTTCTATAGACTTTAGGAACCTCGTGAAAACTTCGTAAGTTTTCACGAATCGACTAATCGCATAGGTTTTAATTTGTCAACATAGTTAGTGTTATCACTCACTCAGGTGCCAGGAATGCGATTTTAGTTGTTTGAGGTAGTTAGAAGTGTTAGAATACGTTATAGTCTACACCACTAGACTCAGTTGAATATTTACGATTTTATGGCCCAATAACTCATTTTCATAATTTCGGATGAAAAGGCTGTTCGAAACTGTGAATTTATTTATAGGGGCACTTTGGAGTTGAGTTTTGGTAAACGGTTTTCACTATAGATTAATATGAATATTTAGGATTTTTCAGTACTAAATTTATTATGCGTTTTTTTGAAGTGAATAGTAACCTCGATAAGTGTACTAAGTGCAGTATTTTCAAAATCACAGTGTGGAATGTCCAAATTAGGTTAGAGAAGTTTTATTTGGACACTTGGAAAGATCTTAGCCACACATAATGAATAGTATTAGATACTTGGCACAAAGAGGAGCCATTAGATGGATTTGTGAAGGAAATCAAGGTGTGAGATCATGCCACCTAAGCAAAACCTTTTTCATCTGATCAACCAAATTGAGCCAGATCAAATAGGGTTTCAACCCTAGTGAAACCCTAAATGGTTGGAATCCAATTGAAACCCCAAAAACTTGGTTGAAACCGAAACCCTAAATGGTTTCCCCAAACCCTAAAGTTGGCCTTCAAACCCTTTTTGATCCAATTTCTAGCATTGTGTTTAATCACTTGATTAAATCACTTCCACATGCTATTAATTTCTCAAATTCTTATCATGACATATTTATCCAACATTTTAAACCTTGGAAATTTGATTGGGCCAAGAAAAATTGGATTTGGGCTTGATAGCATCTCAAATCCTAACCAAACCCCCTTTAGACCCCAAATTGAAGCCCACTTGGTTGAGGCCCACCAAGGCCCACGAATTTGGCCACCTTGGCAAGGCTTCTTGGAGAAGTTTCCTCCCCCACATGGCAGACCATTCACTCCCTTGGCTGCACCCAATAGTGCCTTGATGAGATGGAGAAACCCACCCCATCAAGCCCCATGCCTCACAGCTTCTGCAGGCTGTCCTCTCCCTTCACTATTCTCCACTTTATGTCACATAGCCACCTCCAATCAAGGGTCATTAAGGTCCATATCTTCCCCCTACAGAAGGCTTGAGTCATAAAAGACACACTTACTTCCCTTTCATCACTTCTTTACCCTGTTCTTAGAAAGAAACCCAAAAGAGCTCTCTCGGGCAGATTTCTGTGAGTTTTTGCATGGACATTTTCGACCCTTTGTAAGTATTTTCACACAATGACTCTTTCATAAAAGTTGTTCCTCTTTTAGTATAGTTTCCTTAGATATATTATTAGTATCATTACATGGTCATTTGGTTGGTCAAAAGTATTTTTAACCGTGGAAAGGTCATTCTGGGCATGAAACTGGAGAGTATGTTATGTTTTGGAATTTTTGACCAAGCTAATGGACATATCTTGGTCCGAAAATTTTATGGAGTGTTGTTAGCATGTTTTTAAGAGTGTTCATTGAAGTTTTGTTGCATGAATAAAGCTTTTGATGATAGATTTTCTTAGATATAGAAACTTGAAAACTGGAAGTGGAAAAACAGTTTTTATTTGGAGAAAGTTTGAATATTTCGTGGTTTGATCTTACTCTAATGGCTTTGATATTTTTATATGATGATCCTAAGTCTCTTATTTTCATGTTAGGATGTTATTTTGGAGATATTTAGCATTAGTTTCAAAGATATGATTTTTCTATGCAAGAGATTTTCGTTAGGCCTAAGATTTGATGTTCTTGGGTTAGATCCATGTTTTATTGAGTTTTAGCCATGTGATTTTAATTTTGATGGTTGGATATTCTTTAGGACACATTTTTAAACCATGTGATGCTTTATTTTAAAGATCTCACCTTCTTAAGCCATTGATCAAAGTTAGTTAAGAAAAAATTTCTGTTTTTGGACTAAGTGTAAAACCAAAAACTCCAAGTGTTATTTTATTATTTTGGTGACTTTAGTTTGATGATTTAAAGCATGGTTTATCTTAGGATGATGTTATGAATATGTTAGAAGTAAGATTTGATTTTTTTGGAATTCTTGGAGATGTTTTGATTTAGGGTCAAAGCTTGTGATTAAGTGTTTGGATCTTTTTACAAAAAGTTGGTGTTGATTATTAGCTTTTTCTAAATGGATGTTTTAAGTATGGTTTTAAAGTTAGGATTGGAAGATGTTTTTTGGAAAATTTTGGTTTAAGCATGAGTTTTGAAGTTGTAAGGAATTGCAACAAAAATCAAGAGAAATGGCCTATGGATATTTTTGGCCATAGTGTGTTTTCCCTAGTTGTGATTTTTTTTAACTTTTTCTGAGTTGATTTTTGAGTTTAGGACAAAATTTACATGAGGAATGTAAATTTTAGAAATTTTTGGAGTTAGGATGTGAAATCCTTAAGTTAGGGGTAAAATAGTCATTTTCCCACATGTAGAGGGTAAAATGGTAATTTTACTCTAAGTTATCTCGTTTACACATTTCTAATTATTAGTAATTAAATTTCTAACTTTTAGAATATCCTCTTACAGTTCCTTGTGTTTCGCGCTTTATTTTCATTGAATGCGACAAACGAGGTAAGTTAACTTTTAACTTACTATCAGTTTTTTTGTGTATGTGTAATGGGTAAGGGAAACTATATTTTATGTTTGTATGTTGTTATATATGCCATGTCATGTTATCACATGTTTATCTGTTACATGAATTATTCTGTCATGAAATACTTATTTGTTACACAATATATTCTGTCACATGTTATGCCACATTATGAACTATTGTCTGTTACATGCTATACCATTTTATGAAATGTTATTTGTTATGTTAATGTTTCAAAGTATGTCATGTCTGTCGTCTTACGTTCATGTCATGTTACACTACGTCAGGACTTCTGTCCTTTCGTATTCATGTCATGTCTGGTCTCGAATACAGTTTGTGTATCTCGAGAATAATCATGTTAAGTTATTCATGTAAATCACAACCCTAAGTGTTAGGATGGGGTAATATCCTACTGGAACTCCTTTTTTCATGCTGGAGTGTCTAAATAGGTGTGAAATATCCTGGGTTGACGAAATACAGTCAACAGGTTGCGAATGGGCCCTAATTAGCTGGTCACCAGGCACTAACGCTGATGGTGCCATTTTTTATTTTACGTGTATTCATGGAGCCACAACAACTGTGGAGCATGAAGTATGGGGCCACAACAACTGTGGAGCATACACTACGTGAGACACAACAATTGTGACATGTAGAATACGTGGGGTCACAACAACTGTGGAGTACGTATTAACGCACTCACAGCTGGTGTAGATACCTGTGTTGTGACGCGATAATCGGCAGGGACACACGGCTCAAGGAGACCTATGTAGCACCCATATGGTCACGTTATTAATTAAGACAATTGAATAAGATTCAAAGTTCATGTATTTCACATTCAAGTCATGTTTCACATTACGTTATGTTCAAGTTTACGTTCATGTCAAGCTTCAAGTTCACGTCCATGTTATGTTTCAAGTTCACGTCCATTTTATGATTTAAGTTCATGTCACGTCAAGCTAAGTTTCTGTTTCAGTTCAATTATGTCAGCTCATGCCATGTTATGTCATGTCACATTATGCTTATTATTTTATGCCATGTTATGTCAAGTTATGTTATATTTACTTTTGACTTTGATGGTGCATTCATACCTTTATTTCTATGCATGCATCATTAACTTGTGTGAAAGTTTTCTATTAACTTGCTAAGATTTGTAATCAAATCTCACCGTGGTAGTCCCAACTACCATTCCCCCCGAATGGTAGGCGATGCGTCAGGTTCAGAACAGGGAGCAGACACCGATAGACTGGAGGAGGTTGACTAGACGACGCAGATGCGATGCGGAGTTTTCAGCTTCTACAGTTAGTTTTTTTTTGGACAGTAATCTAGGCTTGTTAGTTGAGTTACGCGAGTTACTCAATGAACTGGTTCAGTAGTGTATTTTGGTACTGTAAATATGGAGTCTAGTCTCCCATGTTTTGAGATTACAGTCTTCTGAAACTCGTACTGTCATCGTGGTTTTTATTTTGTTAAGTATGCATGGATTATGCTTTAATTATTTGGGATGTTATAAGTTTGGTGCATAGTATTCAAAAAAAAATTATCCGCTGCGAATATTGCATAATGTTAGATTCATGTTAGGAATATTGCATCTTATATGTCAGGAACGGGGGCATGTAACCTTGTGTTACATGTCTCGAAGCTTCAGATGTCCATCCGATCCCAAACGGAAATCTGGGGGCGTCACACCGACATCATACCGTGCTTAATAGAAAAATTAGGTGCACTTTCGGGTAAAACAATGCATGAAGGTGTAGTGGTGTGAGTGGGTTGCAAATAATCCTTAAGAGTGCGTGGTGCAGGTGCAACCATGTTTTCTGGTTCAATTTCAATTTCCTCAACAGACTCACTCATAGAAAAGATGGAAGAGCTATCTATCTCCAAGCTATGTATACTACTCTCAACACTCGATGTGACTATAAGCAACCTATTTGAATTGTCTCTCACCCATGACATGAAACATCAGTTCAAAAAGCATATATAAAAAAAATTAACAAGTTTAAATTTAAGTTAAAATACTTTCCCCGACAACGGTGCCAAAAACTTGACTCACTCAAAAATGAGTAGCACAAAGACTATCCCAAGTGCAGGAGGATGTCACATAATAATTAGGAATAAGTTCCTAAATTGTCTCCTCAGGGAAAGCTACTTAAACTCAAACTCGTTCAAAAATGTGAAAATCTTCACAAAGAGAAAAAAAAAGATGATGGTATGTGCAATGGATGGAAGAGTGCAACAAGAAAGAAAAAGGGCACTAGTCATGGACTAGATTCATGTTTTTAAATTTTTTGAGTGTCGGATTGAAATGTAAAAGACTATGAGATTAAACTAAGAAATTAGTAAAACTAAGATAAGAATTAAACTAAAATAGAAAGTAATTGACAAAATATGCACTGAAAATTGAAAAGCCCCAAAATCAAAATTCTAGGGTTCATACTTGTATTCAAATCACAAATTCTCAAAATTAATCTGTAGCAATTGTAATCACTATTAATGGAAAGCTTAACGAAGCGAGAAAAATAAATAACACAAACTAAATAAATAACAAATAAATTACTCAAACGTCTAAACCAAAAATCTCAAAAATATTCCACAAACTTAAAACTGAAATTAAATAACAAGTAGGGAATGAAAAGATCAAGCCAATTGAATGGAGATGAAGATTTGTAGCGGTGGAGAAGGCTGGGCTGCAGTAGCAATTGGACCCCTCAAGGAGTTTTTCAATCTGCTGCAATGTGAGCGAGTGTTCCAGAAGAATTTGTGTTGCTGCATGAATGATCGCTTGTGTGAATCCCCTTCTCTGGATCTGAGTGAAAATCAATGAAAAAATAAATTCTAAGTATTGCTTGTAATCCAACAATGTTTTCCAGGCCAAAAGTCGGCCACAAGATGTAAAATTCCATATATATACCCTAACGGCGGAATAAACCCTAGATCTGTAAAATGCGATGTCCACTCAAGCAGAGTGTCGAGCAGACATCGAGCGTTCAACTCTGCCTGACTTCAGTCGAGCGGCCAAATGCCTCCGCTCGAGTGATCTCCTTTCCCGCAATCCGCTCGAGCTCACTGTCGAGCATTTGAATTTGCCTGAATTTCACTCGAGCTACCAAAAGCCTCCGCTCGAGTGATGTGGACCAGACTCCACATTAATCAACAGTTGATAAAATTAAGCAGAAATTCATGCTTTTAATCAATCAAAATCAAAACTTAGATTCATACATCTTAATCATTTTTTCCATATAAAACCAATGACAAAGTAATGAAAGAATTAAAATATATTGATTCCAAATGTATTAAAATATGCAATAACTCAACTCAATCAAGTTTACGCGCGCAATTGGGGTAGGAGAGTCTCAATTTTAACCGTTCATTTGGACGTTCTTCAAACACTAGTCTGGAAATACCACAGAGAAAGATACAGGAATCCTCTTCCCGTCTCAAATTTTGTCAATTTCAATTTTAATCACACCTATTGATATACTATATTTAAGGTAACTTGATATTGTAGAACTTTTTAGATGTACACGTTCGAACATTATAAGTAAAATTTGAACGTATAAGACTATGAGTTCGAACAGGACTGGAAAACACTCAAACATTCGAATGTGTTTATGTTTAAATGTTCGAATGTGATATGAATAGATGCACATGCAAATGAAAACAATGTTACGTTCAAACATTTCCCACTTAAACGTTCGGACGTAAGTGTATCATTCCGAACTAAAGGGTTAACGTTCGAATTTATTCTACCACGTTCGAAACCCAAGGCTTAGCATTCGAACGTCTTAAACCCCGTTTGAAAGTGATAGTAATGTTTGAAAGTGGTATGGAAAAAGTTTGAACGTTTGTTGCGATTTGGAATCTGAAAGGTGTTACGTTTGAACGTTACAAATATACGTTTGGAACACTATTAGCTTTCAAACATATATCCTAAACATTCGAACGTATATAAATTCCACTTTCAAACATCAATGGCATGTTTGAAACTCAACGGTTGTTTAAATTCGAACGTTGCTATTAAATAATATATACATACTATTATATATAGAGCGGTGCAATTTTTTTTGAACGTTTTTTTTTTCAATTTTCATACTTTCTTACTATATTTAAATGTTTTTTAAAAATAAAAAATATAATAATATACTTAAAATCACTCCATTAATCACTAAATAAAAAGTAAAATAAAATAAAAAAATTTTCTTTTGGGTCAACTTGGGCTGTAAGCCTTAGGCATCATAGTAGTGTTTTTCTTATATATATAAATATATACATATCTATATATATATATATATATTATACTATAGATATAATATACATATATACTTATACCATATATATATACTTATATTGTAACAACTAGCTAAAAATTCAATGGTAGAATTTCTATAGACTTTAAGAACCTCTTGAAAACTCCGTAAGCTTTCACGAATCAACTAATCGCAAAAGTTTTAGTTTGTCAACATAGTGAGTGTTATTACTCATTATGGTGCCAGAAATGCAATTTTAATTGTTTGAGAAAGTTAGAAGTGTCAGAATATGTTATGGTTTGTGCCACTAGACACAGTTGAATATTTAAGATTTTATGGCGTAATAACTCATTTTTATAATTTTGAACGAAACATCTCTTTGAAACTGTGAATTTATTTTTAAGGGCACTTCGGGATTGAGTTTTGGTAAACGATTTTCACTATAGGTTAATATGAATATTTAAAATTTTTCATTACTAAGTTTATTATGCTTTTTTTTGAGTGAATAGTAACCTCGATAAGCGTACTAAGTGTAGTGTTTTTAAAATCACAGTGTAGAATGTCCAAATGAGGTTAGAGAAGTTTTATTTAGACACTTGGCAAGATTTTAGCCACACATAGTGAATAGTATTAGACACTTGGCACAAAGAGGAACCATTAAATGGATTTGTGAAGGAAATCAAGGTGTGAGATCATGCCACCAAAGCAAAACTTTTTTTCATCTGATCAATCAAATTGTGCCAGACCAAAGAGGGTGTCAACCCTAACAAGACCCTAAATGGTTGGAATCCACTTGACACCCCAAAAGCTTGGTTGAAAACTGAAACCCTAACAGTTTCCCTAAACCCTAAGGTTTGCCTCCAAATTCCTTTTTATCTAATTTCTAGCATTGCGTTTAATTACTTGATTAAACCACTTCCACATATTATTAATTCATCAAATCCTTGTTATGAAGTCATTATCCAACTTTTTAAACCTTGGAAATTTGATTGGGCTAAGAAAAATTAGATTTGGGTTTGATAGCATCTCAAACCCTAACCAAACCCCTTTTAAACCCCAAATTGAAGTCCACTTGGTTAAGGCCCACGAATTTGGCCACCTTGGCAAAGCTTCTTGAAACATTTTCCTCCCCCACATGGAAAACCCTCCACTACCCTTGGCTGCAGCCAATGGTGCCTTGACGTGATGGAGAAACCCACATCATCAACCTCCATATCTCACAGCTTCTGCAAGCAGTCTTTTCCCCTCACTATTCTCCACTTTATGTCACATAGCCACCTACAATCAAGGATTATTCAAGTCCATATCTTCCCCCTCCAGAAGTATAGAGTCGTGCAAGATACACTTCTTTCCCTTTAATCACTTCTTCACCCTGTTCTTAGAGAGAAACCCAAGAGGGCTCTCTCGGGCAGATTTCTGAGTCTTTTTACATGGAGATTTTTTACCCTGTTTATGTATTTTCACATGATGACTCCTTGATAAAACTTGTTCCTCTTTGAAACTAGTTTCCGTAGATATATTATTCGTATCATTCTGTGGTCATTTGGTTGGTCAAAAGTACTTTTAACCATGGAAAGGTCATTCTGGGCGTGAAACTGGAGAGTATGTTATGTTTTGGAGGTTTTGACCAAGCTAATGGACATATCTTGGTCCAAAAATTTCATGGAGTGTTGTTAGTATATGTTTATGAGTTTCCATTGAGGTTTTGTTGCATGAATCAAGTTTTTGATGATATATTTCGTGGTTTGATCTTACTCTAAAGGCTTTGATATTTTTATATGATGATCTTAAGTCTCGTATTTTCATGTGATGATGTTAGTTTGAAGATATTTAGTATTAGTTTTAAAGATATTATTTTTCTATGCAGGAGGATTTCGGTTAGGCTTAAGATTTGATATTTTTGGGTTAGATCCATGTTTTATTAAGTTTTAGCCATGTGATTTTAAATTTGATGGTTGAATCTTCTTTAGGACACATTTTTAAACCACGTGATGTTTTAGTTTGAAGATCTCATCTTTTTAAACAATGGATCAAGAGATTGATCAATGCTAGTTAAAAAAAAATTCTGTATTTTTTTACTAAGTGTAAAACAAAAAACTCCAAGTGTTATTTTGTGATTTTGGTGACTTTATTTTGATGATTTAAAGCATGGTTCATCTTAGGATGATTTTATTAATATGTTAGAAGTAAGATTTGATTTTTTGGAATTCTTGGAAATGTTTTGATTTAGGGTCGAAGCTTGTGATTCAAGGGTTTGGATCTTTTTACAAAAAGTTTGGTGTTGATTATTAGCTTTTTCTAAACGGATATTTTAAGTATGGTTTAAAACTTAGGATAGGAAGATCTTTGTTGCAAAATTTTGTTTTAAACATGAGTTTTGAAGTTGGAAGGAATTGCAACAAAAACCAAGAGAAATGACCTATAGATGTTTCGGCCATAGTGTGTTTTTCATAGTTGTGATTTTTTTTAAATTTTTATGAATTGATATTTGAGTTTAGGACAAAATTTGCATGAGGAATGTAAATTTGAAAAATGTTTGGAGTTAGGATGTGAAATCTTCAAGTTAGGGGTAAAATTGTCATTTTCCTACATGTAGAGGGTAAAATGGTAATTTTACTCTTAGCTAGCTTGTTTTCATGTTTCTGATTGTTATTAATTAAATTTCTAACTATTAGAATACCCTCTTACAGTTCCTCATGTTTTGCGCTTTATTCTCGTAGAACGCGACAATCGAGATAAGTTAGCTTTTAACTTACTATCAGTTTATTGTGTATGTATGTATAATGGGTAAGAGAACTATAATTTATGTATCTTATCATATATGCTATGCCATGCCACATCATTACATGTTTATCTATTACGCATGATTTATTCTGTTACACAATCTATCACGTCAAATATTGCTATATGTTACAAGTATGTCATATTATGTTATGACATCTATTACATGTATGCCATGTCACGTAATATTCACTGTTACATGTTATGCCATGTTATGAGATGTTGTCTATTACAAGTTTTGTCATACTACCAAATATTTCTATCTCAAGTAAGTCATGTCTCTCAAGTTACATCAAGTCATGCTATGTGATGTTAGGACTTTTGTTCTTTTATATTCTAGTTACGTTTCATTTCGAATACAGTTGTGTATTTTGAGAACAATTAAGTTTCAGTTATCAGTTAATTTGTACTATGGTCAAGGATGATAAGTGCTGCCTGGTTTTGCAGTCAAGGATATGTGCTACCGAGTACTAAGGTGAAGGAGTATAATCTATCATACTACAAACGCTTAAATCAGTTAAGTTATGTTACAGTCAAGGATAATATGTGCTGCTTGATACTGCGGTCAAGGCTATGCGCTGCCAAGTACTACGATGAAGGAGTATAATCTACCGTTATATTAAGTTATGTTACGGTCATGGATAATACGCGCTACCTGGTACTATGGTCAAGGCTATGCGCTGCCAAGTACTATGGTGAAAGAGTATAATCTGCTGTCCTATAGAAGGATGTTACGCTCTACCTGGTACTATGGTCAAGGTTATGTGCTGCCGAGTACTACGGTGGAGTATAATCTGCCGTTATGTTATGTTATGTTCATATTTACGTTAAGTTTCAAATTCATGTTTATATCATGTTATGTTCATGTTTATGTTATGTTCAAGCTCACATTCATGTTATGTTATGTTCATGTTCATGTTCACGTTAAGTTTCAAGTTCATGTTCATATCATGTTATGTTCACGTTTATGTTATGTTCAAGCTTATGTTCATGTTCACGTTATGTTTCAAGTTCACGTTCATGTCATGTTATGTTCACATACATATTATGTTCAAGTTTATGTTCATGTTATGTTATGTTCACGTTCACATTATGTCTCAAGTTCACGTTTATGTCATGCTATGCTCAGGTTTATGTTAAGTTCAAGTTCATGTTTATGTTATGTATGTTCACGTTCATACTATGTTTCAAGTCCATGTTATGTCAAGTCAAGTTCGGTTCACATTTAGTTTAGGTTATGTGAGTTATGACATGCTATATGTCAAGTTATATTATACTTATTTACTACTTTAGTTATGCATTCATGCTTTTATTGCCATGCATGCATCATTAACCTGTATGAGAGTTTCCTATTAACTTACTGAGATTTGTAATCAAATCTCACCGTGGTAGTCCCAACTACCATTCCCCCCAAATGGTAGGCGATGTGTCAGGATCAGAGCTGAGAGCAGACACTAGTAGACTGGAGGAGGATGACTAGATGCCGCAGACACGATGCGGAACTTACAACTTTCATAGTTAGTTTATAGACAATATTCCGGCCTTGTTAGTCGAGTTACATGAGTTACTCGATGAACTTTCTAAATAGTGTATTTTGGTAATGTAAATATGGAGTCTGGTTTCCCATATTTTGGAGATTACAGTCTTCTGAGACTTGTACTGAAATCGTGGATGTTTATGTTGTTAAGTATGCTTGGTTTACAATTTAACTATTTCAGATATTATTAGTTTAGTGCATAGTATTGCTAAAAAAAAATGTATCCGCTGCAAATATTGCATAATGCTAAATGTATAATACGAATATTGCATCCTATATGTCATGAACGAGGGCAAGTAACTTTGTGTTGTATGTCCCGACGCTTCAGATGTCCGCTCGATCACAAGGTGGTATTAGAGCAATACGTCTATGGGTTGTAAACCGACATGTCCTTTGGTAATGCACCAAATATTAGGCTTGAAATTTTAGTCTTTGACTCGGTTTTAGAATGTGCTTCCAAGTGCAGAAGTGTCTGTCAAGTTGTATCAAGGATAAGTCCAGGATCGTATTCCACAGGGACAATGGGTTATCAAAGTGTATAAGTGATTTTTGAGTAACAATTGAATCGAGTATGAGAGATGAGAATAAAATTAAAATGCAATGCAAAAAATAATCGAAGTTGCAGTTAGAGTTTCTAATCAAAAAGGTAAATTAATAAACACTTGGGTTGGGTTTGAGATTCTTTTTATTTCGAATTCTAGATAATTTCTCAATTAACAATCCAGTCAAGGTATTGTTATTCGAAAGATAAAAAAATTAAGCTCAAGTTTTTGCAATATTTTCTCAAGAAATTCTCTAATTTACTAGCCAAATTTATATTTATAATCAATCGAAAGAAGCCTTGATAAATTCAAGTTTTTGTTGTGCCTTACATCAACAACAAAACAAGAGCAAGAGCTACAATCTATTTTCTATTTGAATCCGACTAATAACTTAGTGAAATAAACATTAAACAACAAAATATTGCATCAAACTAGAATCTAAAATAAATTAAATCTCATTCCACAACCCAAGCTTTAGAAATTAGTTACACATGATATTTTTAGTAACAAAAATAAATCTAAGTAAAGTCATGAAAAAAAAATCTGTAAAGTAAATAAATAAAACAAATAACACTAAGAATTCCACGCCGGCTCAACTAAGAATTTAGGAAAGAAAACTGGGCAACAAAAAATAATAAAACTGAAATGAATCCTCTGAAATAATAACTAAAAAACAAACACTAAAACGTAAAGCAAAAAAATGAATCCGACTCTTCAAATTAAAAGCTACTAACGTAAATGAAAAGATAAGAAAAATGAAGGTAAAATAAATTCCAGCCATACTTAAGTTCTAAGCTAACAAGAACGAAAAGAAAACAAAAGAACAACAAGCCGCCCAAAGAAACAAAACTGAAAACAAGAAAAAAAACAACTCTTGGTTCCGTCTGCCCCAAAGAAAAAGAACAACCCGTGTATCTCCCTACTCCTATTCTCTACAGCAGGACATGTAAAAGAAAAGCAACACTAAAAGAACAAGCCGATTCAAAGAAAGAAAATACAGTAAGGGAAAAAAAACTAAAACTGATTTACGTAAAACTCCCTTCCATTCCTACGTAAACCGAAGGAAGAAAAACAAGAAATAAAATGAAAACAAAATAAAAATTAGCTCTACGTAAACTTAAGTTTGAAATGAAAACAGAAAAAGAAAAACTAAACCAACGTAAACTCAAGTCTGAAATGAAAACAGAAAAAAAAAACTAAACCAACGTAAATTCAAATCTGCTGCAACGTCTAATGCAGAGTAAAATTTTGTGTGTTTTCCCCCCTCCTTCTAAGCTTCCAACCCCTTAGTTTTATAGGTCAGCTTGTGTGTTTGCTGCCCTCTCATTTTTTGTCCGTGATTGATGCATGTTTTCAGTGCATCTGTTTTTCTGCATGTGCCGATTTGAGTTCCAGCTTTGATTATTTTTTTCTGCAGGTGCAAGTTGATGCCGTGAGTTGCATGTGCTGCTGCTTTTGCTTTTTCCTGTTTTAACTTTCTGCTGCAAGTGTGCCTTGATTGCTTTTCACTTTATTTTCTGCATTGAGGTTTGAGTGCTGCATGTGTTGATTGGCCGAGTGATTTCAGCTTGTTCTCCTCCTGCATGTGCTGTCAACTACCGTGATTTTCTGCATGTGTGAGCTTGAGGTGCCGTGAGTTAATTTTCTTCATGCATGTGTGTTTACCTTCCATTTACTGCTGCATGTGTAAGCTGTTTCTTTTGTGAGTTCCAGCTGAGTTTCCCTTTTGATTTCTGCATGTTCTCGTTGTTGTGTACTGAGTTGCATCTGTGAGTTGCTGTCCATGTCAGTTGCTTTCTGCAAGTGTTGTTTTTCTGCATGAGTGTTCTTGCTGTTTCCAGGTTCTGCATGTGCATGTGTTTTGCTGTTTTCTGCATTTCATCTCCCTGCATCCGTGAGTTTCATGTTTCACTTTCTGTTTTGTGCATTGCTGAGTTTTCTATTTTCCTGCATGTGTTTTTCTGCACTTTTTTTTTGTTGCTGTTTTGTTGCATGTGTGCTGTCCGTGGGTTGCATTTCTATCTTTCTGCATGTGCTGGTTTTCTGCATGAGTGTTCTTGCTGTTTCCAGGTTCTGCATGTGCATGTGTTTGGTTTCTGCATTTCTGGTTTGCAACTTTCTGCATGTGCATGTGCTTCTCTGCATATGAACCGTGAGTGTGAGCTGCTAAAGCAATTTCTGCATGTGTGTTTGCCGTGAGTTGCCTTTTGATTTCTGCATTGAGGTGCTTGGGTTCCAGCATGTGAGCTGCTGCTACAAGTCTGCCATGATTGCATATGTAAATTGCTTTTGCCGTGGGCCCAAGTAATGCTTTGCTTGTTTGATTTCTGGTTTGCCGTGAGTGGTTGCTTCTCTTTATTTTCTGCATTGCATAAAAACAATGTATTTCTTTCAAAGGAAAATATAGAACTTTATGTGTATACAATATTGACATCAATTAATTTGACATTCAATATTAGAATTTGATGCATAATTAAGTGTTCAATCCCTATTTGATAAAATAAATCACTCATTTAAACAACTTAATCATGCAATTCTGACCCTTTATCAGTCTTCATTTGGTTTGAATTTCTTGAAGTATAAGAGATTGTACATGGTTGTAATACGTGTACTCGTGTGTTTCAGGAAGTGACACATGACTCGCGGTAGGATACCTCAGAACCCTGAGGGAGGCATCAATCAAGGGAATCAAAATCCCCCAAGGGATGGAGGATTAGCTGAAGCTGTACATTTGCTAGTTGACGTGCTTAGACAATAGCAACAATAGTTGGTTCATGTACCCAGACCCGAAGTTAGGGTTGCCCGTATGAGAAGTTCTTGATCCACTGTTACCCAAAATTTTCCAGTAATGAAGGGCCACTGAAAGTCGAGAAATGGATTATGGATCTTGAGAGGATGTACGAGATTTTGGATGTACCGAGGAGCAGAAGGTCCTATATGCTGGATACCTATTCCAAGGAGAAGCTGTAATTTGGTGGGACACACATAGGCAGCTTCTAGTTAGGGAACTAGGAAGTATGGCTGCATGTTCATGGGAGAGATTTAAGGAAGAGTTTGACAATAGATTCTTCCCAGATTCTATCAAACAACTAAAGGCGCAAGAGTTCGCATCTTTGACTCTGGGCAGTTTAATTGTCGAGGAGTACGCTGCCAAGTTTATGGCATTGGGGAGGTTTGCACCTCACCTGATATCTATAGAGAGGATGCGGGTGCAAAAGTTTCAAGGAGGACTTCAGCCTAGGGTTCGTAGCCAAGTGGCTTGTCTCCCGATTGAGAACTACCAAGAGCTGGTTAATGTAACAGCTATTGCTGAAGCAGAGTATAAGGGTTTCACTGCCCATGTTAATTTAGAGAAGAAGAGAGCTTGCCCATTCTCTATCAGTGGGAGCTCAGATATTAAGAGGGTGATGACCGGAGTAGATAAAGGAAAAGGCATCATGATTGGAGGACAAATGCCCATTCCACTACCCACCTGTAGAAAGTGTGGTAGAAAACATGGAGGCGAATGTAGACTCACTTCTGGGGCCTGTTTCAACTATGAATAGCTAGGCCATATAAAGAGAGACTATACCTATAAGGCTCATGAAAGTGGAATTTCCCCCAACATTGACAGCAAACCAAGGCCGAGACATCATGTACCTGTTAGAGTATACGTTGTCACTCTAGGAGGCGCAGATGCTGGCACCCTAGGAATTGAAGGAGTCGGCATCATCACTGATATTTTTCTAAGAACTTTGTATTGTTGAACTTAGTTAAATTTGATTGGATTTCAATCAATAGTATTATTGCATTATTGTAATGTCAAGTCATTGAGGTTGGTAACTTGTACGCTATTTGATTCAAGCGAGTCCCTGTTTTTGGTGATTGTGGTTTTGCATGAGAGTTCAGTTCGGAAGCCAAAGTGTTACCTAGGTGATAAGAGTAACAATCCTCATTAGGAGTATTATTTTTATACCAATGTAGATATAGTATACCTTTTAGTAATACAATGAAGGGTATTAAAGGTTGATGAATTGTATTTCGTTCGTGTGTTTGGAAGTTGTTTCGATTTTGAGGATCCAATGGTATTTGTGTTTGGAAGAGTGAAGTATTTGGGAGAAGCTTTTGCCTTAGTAGGATTCATTTATGATAGTCGTTTTATCCAGTAGTCATTAAATGGTTTTCGGTGAAGCACTGTGTTTGTGGAGACGTAGATCGCACTTACATTGGAGACAAATATATGGGGAGTAAAATCTTAGTCTTTAGGACTTACGTGAACAGTAGGAACATATCCTTTCGTTTAGAGTCAAAATCAGAGGCAGCTCATGATGGATACAAGAGCTATGCCAATCATAAGAAAGAAAGTCTTGAGTTGAGGTTTATCGATGTACCACCTAGGAGGAAGTTCATTGGTTGAAGGTCAGGAACCCATGAGCAATGATGAAGAAGTCATACAGCTCGCCGACCCAGGTTACTATAGTAATATGGCGTACGATTCAGAGGACGATGCATTCTACTACTTACTGCCACAAGACATACAGATGGATATCGATGCAGAACCACCAGATCTCACCAGTGACGAGGTGTCCAATGATGGACAATAGGTTGGTAAGCAACATCTTCTCTTGAGCGTGTTTTATGTTTGTACTTGCATCGAATTTGAGGACGAAATCATTTTTTTTAGGAGGGGAGATGTGACAGCTTGCTAGAAATTCAATGGTAGAATTTCTATAAACTTTAGGAACCTCTTGAAAACTCTGTAAGTTTTCACGAATCAACTAATCGCAAAGGTTTTAGTCTGTCAACATAGTCAGTGTTATCACTCACTATGGTGCCAGAAATGTGATTTTAGTTGTTTGAGGTAGTTAGAAATGCCAAAATATGTTATGGTCTGCGTCATTAGACTCAGTTGAATATTTAGGATTTTATAGCGCAATAACCCATTTTCATAATTTCGGACGAAACGCCTATTCGAAACTGTGAATTTATTTTTAGGTGCACTTCGGGGTTGAGTTTTGGTAAAGGATTTTCACTGTAAGTTAATATGAATATTTAGGATGTTTCAGTACTAAGTTTATTACGTAATTTTTTGGAGTAAATAGTAACCTCGATAAGCATACTAAGTGCAGTGTACAGTGTGGAATGTCCAAAATAGGTTAGAAAAGTTATATTTGAACACTTGGCAAGATCTTAGACATATATAGTGAATAGTATTAGACACTTGGCACAAAGAGGAACCATTAGATGGATTTGTGAAGGAAATTAAGGTGTGAGATCATACCACCTAAGCAAAACTTTTTTTCATTTGATCAACCAAATTGTGCCAGACCAAAGAGGGTTTCAACCCTACTGTGACCCTAAATGGTTGGAATCCAATTGAAACCCCAAAAGCTTGGTTGAAAACCAATACCCTAAACGGTTTCCCTAAACCCTAAAGTTGGACTCCACCCATTTTTATCCGATTTCTAGCATTGTGTTTAATCACTCGGTTAAATCACTTCCACATGCTATTAATTCATCAAATCCATATTATGAAATCATTATCCAACCTTTTAAAACTTGAAAATTTGATTGGGCCAAGAAAAAATAGATTTGAGCTTGATAGCATCTCAAACCCTAACCAAAACCCCCTTTAAACCCCAAATTGAAGCCCACTTGGTTGAGGCCCACAAAGGCCCACGAATTTGACCACCTTGGCAAAGCTTCTTGAAGAAGTTTTATCCCCCACATGGCAAACCATCCACTACCCTTGGCTGCACCCAATAGTGCCTTGATGTGATGGAGAAACCTACCTCATCAACCTCCATATCTCACAGCTTTTGTAGGCAGTGCTTTCACCTCACTATTCTCCACTTTATGTCACATAGCCACCTCCAATCAAGGGTCATTCAAGCCCATATCTTCCCCCTCCAGAAGTATGAGTCGTGCAAGAAACACTTATTTCCCTTTAATTACTTCTTCACCCCATTCTTAGAGAGAAACCCAAAAGAGCTCTCTCGGACAGATTTCTGGGTCTTTTTGTGTGGAGATTTTTTACCCTTTGTAAGTATTTTCACATGATGACTTCTTGATAAAAGTTGTTCATCTTTGCGTATAGTTGTAGTAGCTATATTATTTGTATCATTCCATGGTCATTTGGTTGGTCAAAAGGTCATTCTAGGCGTAAAACTGGAGAGTATGTTATATTTTGGAGTTGTTGACCAAGCTAATGGACTATCTTGGTCTAAAAATTTCATGGCATGTTGTTAGCATATGTTTATGAGTTTACATTGAGGTTTTTTTGCATGAATAAAGTTTTTGATGATATATTTTCTTAGATCTAGAAACTTTAAAACTAGAAGTGGAAAAACAGTTTTTGTTCGGAGAAAATTTGAATATTTCATGGTTTGATCTTACTTTAAAGGCTTTGATATTTTTATATGATGATCCCAAGTCACTTATTTTCATGTTAGGATGTTTTTTTGAAAATATTTAGTATTAGTTTTAAAGATATGATTTTTCTATGCAAGAGGATTTCGGTTAGGCCTAAGATTTGATGTTTTTGGGTTAAATCCATGTTTTATTTAGTTTTAGCCATTTGATTTTAAGTTTGACGGTTGAATCTTCTTTTGGACACAATTTTTAAACCATGTGGTGTTTTAGTTTGAAGATCTCATCTTTTTAAACAATGGATCAAGAGATTGATCAAAACTAGTTATGAAAAAAGTTTATGTTTTTTTTAGACTAAGTGTAAAAGCAAAAATCCAAGTGTTTTTTTTGCGATTTTGGTGACTTTAGTTTGATAATTTAAAGCATGGTTGATCTTAGGATGATTTTATGAATTTGTTAGATGTAAGAATTGATTTTTTGGAATTCTTGAAGAAGCTTGTGATTCAAGGATTTGGGTCTTTTTATAAAAAGTTTGGTGTTGATTTTTAGCTTTTTCTAAATGGATATTTTAAGTATGGTTTAAAACTTAGGATAGGAAGGTTTTGAAGCAAAATTTTGTTTTAAGCATGAGTTTTGAAGTTGAAAAGAATTGCAACAAAAACTAAGAGAAATGACCTATAGATGTTTTGGCCATAGTGTGTTTTCCATAGTTGTGATTTGTTTTAAATTTTTCTGAGTTGATATTTAAGTTTATGACAAACTTTACATGAGAAATTTAAATTTTAAAAATTTTTGGAGTTAAGGTGTGAAATTTTCAAGTAAGTCATGTCTCTCAAGTTACGTTCAAGTCATGCTATGTGACGTTAGGACTTCTATTCTTTTGCATTCCAATCAAGTTTCATTTCGAATACAGTTGTGTATTTTAGGAATAGTTAAGTTTCCATCATCAGTTAATTTGTACTATGGTCAAGGATGATACACGTTGCCTGGTATTGCGGTCAAGGCTATGCATTGCCGAGTACTAAGGTGAAGGAGTTATGTTACAGTTAACGATAATACGTGCTACCTGATAATGTGGTCAAGGCTATGCACTGCCAAGTACTATGGTGAAAAAGTATAATTTGTCGTACTATAGAAGGATATTTCTCGTTGCCTGGTACTGCGGTCAAGGCTATGTGCTGTTGAGTACTACGATGAAGGAGTATAATCTGCCATTATGTTATGTTATGTTCACGTACTTGTTATGTTCATGTTTACGTTAAGTTTCAAGTTTATGTTCATATCATATTATGTTCATGTTTATGTTATGTTCAAGCTCACGTTCATGTTATGTTATGTTCATGTTCACGTTACGTTTCAAGTTCATGTTCATATCATGTTATGTTCAAATTTATGTTATGTTCAAGCTCATGTTCATGTTATGTTATGTTCATGTTCACGTTATGTTTCAAATTCACGTTCAGGTCATGTTATGTTCACGTACATGTTATGTTCAAGTTCACATTCACGTTATGTTATGTTCACGTTCACATTATATCTTAAGTTCACGTTTATGTCATGTTATGCTCAAGTTTATGTTAAGTTTAAGTTCATGTTTATGTTATGTATGTTCACGTTCATACTATGTTTCAAGCCAATGTTATGTTTCAAGTTCACATTCTTGTTATGTTGCTAGTCCATGTTATGTTTTAAGTTCAAGTTCATGTCATGTCAAGTCAAGTTTGGTTAACGTTTCAGTTTAGGTTATGTGAGTTATGCCATGCTATATGTCAAGTTATGTTATGCTTACTTACAACTTTAATTATGCATTCATGTTTTTACTGCCATGCATGCATTATTAACCTGTGTGAGAGTTTCCTGTTCACTTACTGAAATTTGTAATCAAATCTCACCGTGGTAGTCCCAACTACCATTCCCCCTAAATGGTAGGCAATGTGTCAGGATCAGAGCAGGGAGCAAACACTAGTAGACTGGAGGAGGTTGACTAGACGCCGCAGACACGATGCGGAGCTTACAGCTTCCATAGTTAGTTTATGAACAATATTCTGTTCTTGTTAGTTGAGTTACACGAGTTACTCGACGAACTTTCTCAATAATATATTTTGGTAATGTAAATATGGAGTCTGGTCTCCCATGTTTTTGAGATTACAATCTTCTGAGACTCATACTAAAATCGTGGATGTTTATTTTGCGAAGTATGCTTGGTTTACGATTTAACTATTTGGGATATTATAAGTTTGGTGCATAGTATTGCTAAAAAATAAAAAATAATTTATCACATGCGAATATTGCATAATGCTTGATGTATGATAGGAATATTGCATCCTATATATCATGAACAGGGGCAAGTAACATTGTGTTGCATGTCCCGTAGCTTCAAATGTCCGTCCGATCCCAAATGGAAACCTGGGGGCCTCATATATATAATACTATATATATTAACCATTTATATATATACTTATATAATACTATATATATTAACGAGAATACTATATACACTGTATACTATATACATTTAACTAGTATATATTATATACTATATTCACTTATGTATTATGAGAATTGAATTGAATTATAACTTTACTGAGATGGATGAACAATAAAGATGATAAAATGGGCTATGCCTTGGGGTATTCAAGGTCCCCAATTCCTCGATCGCAAAGAAACTAACAAACTTGTTTAGCCAATTTTCAAGAACTTCCCCACTAACCACCACCTTCCCCTACATGTACTCGGAACAATACCTCTAAACGGCAACATTCAACTCACAGCTATCGTCTCCATCTGCGACACATTGCCATACTTTTTTCTTAAATATTAGGTATAATATATTATATAATAAAATATTATATAATATAATATGTTATATATATAATATTTAATACAATGGTGATTGCTATAGAGGAATTTCGTTATGCTTTGGTGATGAAATTCATAAGATTTCATCCATCTATTGATAAAATTAGATTGAATGTCATGAAAACTTGGGGATATAGTACTATATACTGTACTATATATAGTCTAGTATATATTATATAATATTAACTATATATATAGTCATATAGTATATTATATATTATTTTTAATAATAGAGTACATTTTTTCACGTTCGATTATATATGCATATACGTTCGAACGTGAAAAAAATGCGGGAAATTTCCCGCTCGATTTTTTAATAATTTTCGAATGTTAAAATTTAACATTCGAACGTTACTTTGCGAAAATTAGGAAGGATAATTAAACATTTGAAAATTACTTTTTAAACGTTTGAACATCATATCAAATCCAAAAAGTCTATTTGCACACGGGATTGGGGACCTCTCGCGTACACGTTCATCCACGTGTTATAATGAAACGGGGCGTTTCGTTCATCTTATTTTTCACAACTCCTTCATGTCTTCCCCACAGAGAACGACGAAGAACGCAGCCATTGTAGAAGGTAGAAAAGAGAGGTGAAGGTAGAAGATAAAGAAGCCATTGTATGTCAAGAGGAGAAGGAGGATAAGAGTGAAAAGGGAAGTGGGCAAGCAAAGGAGAAGAGCTAGGATGTATCTCTTCAGGCCCTGTAGCTGACGAAGAAGGAAGACAAGGAAAGGCTCAAGCTCAGAGGGTTTGATGGGGCATTCGTACATGGTCTTTCTTGTTTGAGCTAAAGTGGGTTTTATTAATAGAAGTTGGAGTGTGGTTCTCTCATGTTGTTGGTGTAGTGGGACGCTGAGAGCATGCTGCAGAGAAGGTTGAAAAGCATTTTAATGGCAGAGGCGGCAAAATATCGAAAGGACGAGTGAAGGAACAGTGTTGAAAAAATCACTTAAAACTTCAACCTTGCTCTAAATTACAATGAGCTCTTGGGGTGTCCTTCTGTGTGGATGGCAGGATGCTTAGGCCACACTAAGAACGAAGGATCTGTGCCCCTCTATGCATTTAAATCGGTAGGCCTTAAAACAGAGGGAAACCCCACTTGCTGAACTTAAAAACTCTTGGAAACAATAAGTAGAACATATAAAAAAGATCTTTAAAATTAATTCAAACCAATTTCTTAGACATTTATTTCTAAGTTTTTTGATCTGCTGATAATTTCTTCAACCAAACCAAATGCATATACTGCAGCACCCCAGACACTAGTTGTTTTCCTGGGTTGGGTTTCATTTGTATTTTCGGTTTTTGCCTTTTTTTTTTTTTTTTTTAATATATCGTGGCAGCCGATTCCTCCAAAGGTACCCAATCCCGGGTACCTGTAGCAGAACTGTATCAAATCAGAGTGTTTTTAATGAATAAACGCATGGGAGGAAGCATAATCATTTCTTCTGCTTCTCCCGTGCGTGAAAGAGAGAGTGAGGCTGAGAGAGGGTCGTTGGTTAGAGAGAGAGTGCGTGTGTGTTAGAGTGACAGAGGGTTAGTATTTTTATTCTCTCCATTGATTTTGGTAAGGAATAACTCTTTTTTCCTTTGAATGTTTTGCAATTTTATGATATTTCTTTTTTGGTTTTTATATATATGTCTCAAACTAGCTACTGTTGTGATGTTTTTGAAGGATTGGTTGTTGTGGCTTGTTCAAAGCTTGTGATTTGTAAGAGGATATTGTGAGTGATAGGTATATTTCTAAACTTTATTAATATGTTTATATATTTTGTTGTGATTTTGTTGTGGATAATGGGAATCACAGGCGGGCTACACCACTCTACCACCATCCCTACACGTGCCTCTAAATCAAACCAATCAATCCAATTATGCATGCACCATGATCTCCCCTAGGGATCATCCGCACACTCTGGCTCTGTGCCACACCGCAGGTAACGCTACGCGTGTGACACCTACACGAGTGATGCCCAGACTCGCGCCCCGCGCGTACCTGGCCAGGCCATCCTCTAGTCCCCGCCACTCTAGGGACCACGGAGTCGACACGACAGCGTTACCGTATCGTGCGATCCGGTCGTCGCCCAGCGACAACCCAGGGGATGTCACTCAGTATTATCCACTCCCGAGTGACCAGAGGAGCTCCACCGAGATAATAACCCATCCCGGCTTGGGCTCGTGATACGCACGCACCCGAAAATCCATTTACGCCAACAAAACAGGATTTTTCACAATTAAAATAAAATGACATGCTTGACCGTGTAAATGCAATACTCAATGCCGACAAACCAACCAAGCATAAACAACCAATCAAGCAACTCCGTCCTCCATCCACCCGACCCCCGGACTCCTCGGACTCAGTCCGGAATCACAAACCAACCAGATAAATTATTGTAAGAGAAAATATATTTAAATCTAAAAGTAGAGTTTGGAAAATACTTACAGCGCTATACGGTATTTTTGAAAGTCGCGGCGTTGCAAACGGCAGAGGAAAGCAACGTAACAGTGATTACACTGTGGCCGTGGGTCGATAAATACCCATTTCGAACGGGGACAAACCAAGGCACAAATTGATAGGGAATGGCCTGAGATATTTATGAAGCTAAGGAAGTGAGTTTTGGCCGTGGGTGGTGGTGAACGGCGGTGGAGGGCAAATGGCCAAATCGGAGTTGAGTCGTGGGAGCTGCTCCGCGATGGATCTAGCGAAATGTGGGTAGGTCGCAGAGAAGGGGAAGAAGTGGTGAAAAGGTGGCCGGAGGTGTGCGAGGCACCGAAACTGAAAAACCGTGCTGCAGATGCGATTCGGCCGAAAGGCGGCACGAGTTGGGGGGATCTTTGGTGGGGTGGTGCGCCATGAGGGAGGGGAAGATTTTGGGTGGGTGCGAGGCATGTCGCCGGCGAGCGGCGTTCTGGGCGGTTGAAGGTGGCGGCGACAGAGTGAAAAACAGAGTTGGGGGCAGCGACTTTGAGGGGCTCGTGGCGGTAACGGTGGGTCTGATGGCCTGAATTGGTGGGGATGAGTTTGATGGAGGGGAAGAGAATGGGGGGTGGTGTACGACACCTCCACGGACGGCGGAGATACGCCGGTCAAGTGGGGTTGCGGAAGGAAAAAAAAAGAGGGAGGGAGAGATGGCGCACGGGGGGAGAAGGGGAGAGAAGAAAAGAAAAAAGAAAAAGAAAAGGGAAAGAAGAAAAAGAAAAGGAAAAGAGGAAAAAGAAGAAAGAATGAGGTCCAATCCTCACTCGGGATCCAAAACTGATCCGCCGAAAACGATATTAAAAACATAAACGACTAAAATAAAATAAACACCCATCAAATAAATAAATAAAAAACCAAGAAAATATTTTAAACCAACGTAAAGCTAATATATAATAAATAACTAGTAAAAACTAACTATTTAATTTTAAATCCAAAAACGCTAAAATAAATTAAACNTTTGTTGTGATTTTGTTGTGGATAATGATGAATATTTTGATGTGTATAATATAAGTTGATTGTGGATTTTGAAGGATTAGATATGGGTATAATATTGTGAGTTGAGTAGTGAATTTTTGATTGTATATATTGTGAATATGTTGTGAATTGGATATTATTGATGAATTAGAAGGAATTAAATTGCTTATATTGATGAATTAGAAGGAAATCTTTGTGATATGGATTATGTAATATGATGAATTAAAATGCAAAATTTTATTGTGTGTATGCTTATTCTTAAAATGAAAATATAAATATTGGTGTATGCTTACTTATTTTACGTTTTCTTTATCAAATGAGTATATGAGGTTGAGACAGCAAGAGTTGGAGTCTCTCTTGGAGTGATAGTCTAATTTAGAGACGTGTTTGTAGGAGCAACAGAGAGATCAAAAGGAAAGAATGCACAATGAAGTCTAAGAATAAGTGCAGAGGGAGATGGTAGTCCAGATAAAGCGTGTTACGTCACTACATCAGAATTGCAGTGGGCGAGGAAAGAAGAAGAAATTAAATCAATTCAATTTTCTCATTGTGTAGAACTTTTAATATCAAAGTTTGCAACTATATCAAACATTGTTAGTTGTTAATTTGATGGTCTTTCCTTTTCCTTTTAAGTTGTGACAACATTAAAAATTGTGGTGGGGTTTGAGCCATTAACAGAACATTGTGGCATGAGTCAGATTGATAAAAACTTGAACAAAAATCATCTCCATTAGATTATGTATAAAAAAAAATGATTCATTTTACATTTTTTTCTATATTAATTTGTCAGATTTAGCTTCTATTATGTACTAATCTAAAAATACTTTATTGTCTCTTTCTCTCTTCTCATTTTATTCTTTATTATATTTACACCCTCCATCTATTTTGTTTTTAGGCCTCTCTCTTTGTTTTGCATGTCTTTGAAGTTTCTTTGGTTTCATGTTTAAGAAAGACTTTGGATTGTATTGTTTTGGTGTCATTTTTCTTTGATTTCATATTTCTACAAAATTCTACAGATGGACTAAATTCTGCAATTGGAATTATGTAGAATTATAGCATTGTGGGATATAGAACTGGAATTATACGGATGGGTGACACAAATTCGGTACTAAACATACGAATACTTCACAATGAATATGGAAAACCCAATCACTGGTAGCCAACTTGATATTGAGTCCTTTAAAAGCTCTTGCAATACTACATTCCCTAAGTTCTTACTAAGCTTGGTTGATTAATTATATATCTCTATAAATTAGATAAGTTATGAACTACAACCAAGAATATACAAACGGTGAATTTCATAGTTTGGTTGTTGATATATTGTGCTAATATAATAGTTTTGCATGATGCAGCTCAGCCACGATCCAACCAAAAGAAGAGTTTAGTTGTTGAGCTTTTTAATTCCACACAAAGATATATTGTGCTACCATATAGGCATGAGATGGTTGTGATAGAATTGTGCTCTAACTAGCTTTTTGTGTTTCATGTATAATTTCCACTAGGCTTTGTCCTTGCTAAATAAGGCCAATAGGTAACTCTTGCAAACTAGCCATACGGCTGGTTGGAAATCTTTTGTGAGACTATTAGAAGAAAAGGTAACAAATATGATGTTGGTTTTCAAGTTCCGGAAGTTCTTACAACTCCATGTTTAAGCAATTTCTAATCTTTGCCTTCACCGGACCTCATCTCAAGAGTTTCAAATTCTCTGTGGAGAGCTTGAAGATGAGACCTCTTGACCCTTGCATTTCCTTCGAATTTTTTCTTCATGGCATCCCATATATCTTTGGCAGTATCCTTCTTGAGAATGGTTTCAAGAACGGTCCGGTCGATCGCCTGGAAGAGATAGTTCTTCACTTTCAGGTCCTTTAGCTTCATCTCATCATTCTTCTTTTGCTGTGCACCTGTCTACACCGATTCACTTGTTGGCTCAATATAGCCAGGCTCCACCAGTCCTCAAAATTCCTTAGATCGTAGAAAATTTTCCATTAGCATGCTCCAATGGTCATAATGACCATCAAAGCGAGGAATGGCTGGCTGTATAAAACTCCCTTCTGTAGTCATCTTTTGTGCTGCTGCAAGAACTTCAAAGACTGTTGCTTTGATTTGTCAGGCCCAGTGGGGGCTCTGATACCATATTGTTGTTAACTTTGATCTAAAATGAAACTCAGAACAAGAACACAACAAGCTGGATTGAATGACTTAGTTTTATTAACAATAACTTTGGCTTAAATAGCCATTCAATACACAATCTTAATAGAAACGAGAAAGCAGCCCACTTAGCAGAAATAAAGCCAAAGCAATTTAAATTCAACAGCCAATAAAATCTCATTAAAATCCGATTATTTAAAATACAAGCACTATAATATTAATTAAATTAAAAACACTCATTCAGTGAAAATACACGCAAAAGCGGGTCATCACAAATATGGTTTTATGGGTTTGTGCATTGGCATTATCTCATGCATATTGTTTGAGTTTTAATATGTTTTTATTTAGTGGTCTTTGGATTTTACTTACCTGCGGCACCATTTTGGTACCGTAGATTTTGGTGCAGGGATCGAGGAGGAGGAGGAGGCTGAGCTCGAGGATGCGGCTTCGCCGGAGTTTTGAGTTGGAGTCTATGCTTTGGAGTTGGCTTTGAAACAATATTTGTTTTTGTAATATTTTATTATGTATGATTTGAACAGCTTTGTATTAAACTATGAAAAATTCTGGTACTTAGTTATATGTCTTTGCTATCCGCTGCGTGTCTCTTCGTGCACTTCTGTTGCTTACACACACTTGGCACTCGTCGATAGGATGGGGACCTGTGTTGTCACCATTCGGACGTCTCGATTTCCCCGTGTCCGTGCGGGGGGATTTGGGGGCGTCACATATTATATAATATATATATATATAGTATAGTATATATATATAGTATAATATAAATACTCATTATATATTATATTATATATATAGTCATTACATATAATATATAATATATTATATAGTTAATATGTTAATATTATATAGTTTATTATATATATTATATTATATATTATTTATAATAATAGGGTACATTTTTTTCATGTTCGAACGTATATGCATATACATTCCAACGTGGAAAAAGTGCGGGAAATTTCCCGCTTGATTTTTAAATAATGTTCGAACGTTAAAATTTTAACGTTCTAACATTACTTCGCAAAAACTGGGTAGGATAATTGAATGTTTGGACATCAGATCAAATCAAAGTGTTTTTAATGAATAAATGCACAGGTAGAAGCAGAATCATTTCTTTTGCTTCTCCTGTGCTTGAAAGTGAGAGTGAGGGTGAGAGAGGGTCGTGGGTTAGAGAGAGAGAGCGTTAGTATTTTTGCTGTCTCCATTGATTTTGGTAAGGAAAAAGTCTTTTTTCCTTTGAATGTTATGCAATTTTATGATATTTATTTTTTGTTTTTTATATGTGTCTCTAACTAGCTAGTGTTGTGATTTTTTTAAAAGATTGGTTGTTGTGGCTTGTTCAAACCTTGTGATCCGTAAGAGGATATTATAAGTGATAAGTATATTTCAAAACTTTATTAATATGTTTATATATTTTGTTATGATTTTGTTGTGGATAATGATGAATATTTTGATGTGTATAATGTAAGTTGATTGTGGATTTTGAAGGATTAGATATGGGTATAATATTGTGAGTTGAGTAGTGAATTTTGATTGTATACATTGTGAATATGTTGTGAATTGGGTATTATAGATTAATTAGAAGGAATTAAATTGCTTATATTGATGAATTAGAAGGAAATCTTTGTGATATGGATTATGTAATATGATGAATTAAAATGCAAAATTTTATTGTGTGTATGCTTATTCTTAAAATGAAAATATAAATATTGGTGTATGCTTACTTATTTTACGTTTTCTTTATCAAATGAGTATATGAGGTTGAGACAGCAAGAGTTGGAGTCTCTCTTGGAGTGATAGTCTAATTTAGAGACGTGTTTGTAGGAGCAACAGAGAGATCAAAAGGAAAGAATGCACAATGAAGTCTAAGAATAAGTGCAGAGGGAGATGGTAGTCCAGATAAAGCGTGTTACGTCACTACATCAGAATTGCAGTGGGCGAGGAAAGAAGAAGAAATTAAATCAATTCAATTTTCTCATTGTGTAGAACTTTTAATATCAAAGTTTGCAACTATATCAAACATTGTTAGTTGTTAATTTGATGGTCTTTCCTTTTCCTTTTAAGTTGTGACAACATTAAAAATTGTGGTGGGGTTTGAGCCATTAACAGAACATTGTGGCATGAGTCAGATTGATAAAAACTTGAACAAAAATCATCTCCATTAGATTATGTATAAAAAAAAATGATTCATTTTACATTTTTTTCTATATTAATTTGTCAGATTTAGCTTCTATTATGTACTAATCTAAAAATACTTTATTGTCTCTTTCTCTCTTCTCATTTTATTCTTTATTATATTTACACCCTCCATCTATTTTGTTTTTAGGCCTCTCTCTTTGTTTTGCATGTCTTTGAAGTTTCTTTGGTTTCATGTTTAAGAAAGACTTTGGATTGTATTGTTTTGGTGTCATTTTTCTTTGATTTCATATTTCTACAAAATTCTACAGATGGACTAAATTCTGCAATTGGAATTATGTAGAATTATAGCATTGTGGGATATAGAACTGGAATTATACGGATGGGTGACACAAATTCGGTACTAAACATACGAATACTTCACAATGAATATGGAAAACCCAATCACTGGTAGCCAACTTGATATTGAGTCCTTTAAAAGCTCTTGCAATACTACATTCCCTAAGTTCTTACTAAGCTTGGTTGATTAATTATATATCTCTATAAATTAGATAAGTTATGAACTACAACCAAGAATATACAAACGGTGAATTTCATAGTTTGGTTGTTGATATATTGTGCTAATATAATAGTTTTGCATGATGCAGCTCAGCCACGATCCAACCAAAAGAAGAGTTTAGTTGTTGAGCTTTTTAATTCCACACAAAGATATATTGTGCTACCATATAGGCATGAGATGGTTGTGATAGAATTGTGCTCTAACTAGCTTTTTGTGTTTCATGTATAATTTCCACTAGGCTTTGTCCTTGCTAAATAAGGCCAATAGGTAACTCTTGCAAACTAGCCATACGGCTGGTTGGAAATCTTTTGTGAGACTATTAGAAGAAAAGGTAACAAATATGATGTTGGTTTTCAAGTTCCGGAAGTTCTTACAACTCCATGTTTAAGCAATTTCTAATCTTTGTGTACATGCTTTTGAAGTGTGCATGTTGAATGATTTGCTTTGCATGATGCAGCGTGAGAGTGTGCACAACTTGGTTGATTTCTTTAAGGAGTCACGTTGGAGTAAAAAGAAGAACAAATTTGTAACGGCTATGATTGAAGATATGTATGTGAGTACAGTAACATTATTCACGACAGCATTTGGTTTGAAAATTTGGGTACCTTATGTAGGACTTGCTTAATTTCCTAATTCTTATAAAAATATAATTGTGCATTCTATTGTTGAAGAATCAAATGGTGGAAAGGCTAAATGGAATGGACCCTGTGGATTGAACTCGAAATGCAGCAGCGGTAACTTTTAAGGAGGTTCTTGGGCATATGCCTGAATATGCTAGAGGGTTGGGAGAGATGGAGATGCCCGAGTCGAGTAGGAGGTCACATTGTTGTGCATGTGGTGTTGATGACAGGGGGGCCTCACAAGATGGTTGTCGTTACAATAAACTGCCATTTGTGGCAATTGTATAAATGCCTCAAGAGGGTCAATTATGTTTAACTTTTTTTATTTACGATAGTTTGTCATGTGTCTGATAAAACTATTTTCGACTAAAAACCAAGATATTTGCGAATAAAATGAGTTAGTCACAAATATATTTAAACATTTGGTTAGACAACCTAGAAATTTGAAACACTTATTAACCATTTGTGATGGTGGTAATTGACGCAAACTCATAAATTATTATGACGTTTTTTTTGTGACCATAAAATAAGCTCGGAAGTAAAAACTTTTCTGACATTTATCTAAGTATTTGCATCACAAAAAAAAAACGTAGGCCAATGCTTTTACGTCAATGGTAACCAATAATTGTGTCATGGATATTTAGACAAACATTAATTTTTTGCGACATTAACACGTTTAAATGCTATAAACCATTTGAGAGTCATTAATAGCGTCCAAGTTGCGTCAATCAAATTTGGATGGGAATTAATATACGCGACATTTAGTAGATTTTTTGTGTCTATTTTTTTTAGATGTAAAAGGCCATATTTGTTGTAGTGTCCTAGCCTGGGTTCAAGTACAGATATTTGACAATGGTTTGGTACCCACAAATTAATCTATGGTTGATGCGGCCGTGGGAGGAGCTTTGATGAGTAAGACTCATGAAGCTATAAGAATTTTATTTAAATTCTATGTCTCACACATCCATCTTAATAGAGTTTGGAATAGCTCAAAACTTATCGGTTAATAGATGAGTTATAATGGGATAAGAAAACTCTGAAGAGATAAGATTAAAACTCTATATCTCTAATTATAGTCAGATACAAAGTCTAAGATTTCTTGATAGTTAGAAATCTATAAATAGCACTAATGGGTTAAAGGGTTCTCACCCACAACATTAGAGTGCCTTTAGCCATTCGGAGACACTTAAGAGGCAAAGTTGTTAGGGTGATCCTTCCCTCATAGTTAGATCAAATTCTTCATCAAACTGATGGAGAAATGTACGTGTTTATTTATCATTGTGTTATTATTGTAGATTATAGAAAATCTAAAATCCAATTATTAATATTTATGTTAAAATATTTAACATGTGGTATCAGAGATAGGATACTAATTATTTATGGTCTCGATAAAATATATAATGAATATGTGCTTTTGTATATTGTGATTTTATCATGTTACAAAAGACTGAAGATATTACTTTTACGATCTGAGAAAGAAAATTCACAATGATGTTTTAAGACATCTATTATGTGTTTAACTTTTATGAATGACCACACACTGACATTATGTATGTGTTGCTTAAATGTTCCTAATGCCGTATTGTGCATCTGCTCGGTGTTGTTTCATCTTTTTTTTTTCCTCTACTATGTGGGTTTTTACATTGAGTTGCAATTATAAAAAAGAAAAAAAGAAAACTGGTGTGGCACTGTGTGTGTTAAGGGAAGAAGGAAAGAAAACTATGGTGCGGCGCTGCTTACTAAGGGAAGAAGAAGAATTTCCTTTAGGGTTTTCATCTAATAGACTAAAGGCTTGGGCCGTTGGCTTTGGCCCAGTCCAATGAATTTAGTCTTAAGTTTTGTTTTCTTATTTCTAATATGTATAGTGATTGGGGTTTTGGGCCGGGCCGAGTGTTGCGCCTAAACCTTAGCTCAAATTAATGAACCAAAATTTAGTACAGTTTTACCTGCAAGTATACAGGTGTTGTAGTACCTTACAGGATCGAATCCACAGGGATTGACTAATGTGAAAATTTCTCTCAAACAAATGAAAATAAAATATTAAAAGATATGCGCGATTGAATATAAAATGAGGTTATTGAAATTATGATTTGTGACGTAACAAAATAAAACTAAAATGATAAAATGTATTGATATGGGAAAGACTAAGGTTTTGAGGATCCGTTTAATAATTTAAAACATTGTTTCCGATCGAATTACTTCAATTAAACTAGAATAATGATTCCGTTTAATTGGAAGATTTAGCATTTAAGATCAAGAAAATAATTGCTAATGATTGAACATGAGCGATCGATGATTAAAACATTTACAAATCTATTTGACTATCACAGGGATTTCTCAAGCATTTACTGTATTCGGAAATCACAATAAATCAAGAAAAATATATAGATAATCAAATTATCCAATAATAAAATCATTCAATCGATCAAACTCACAAAATAAATTTATCGTCGATCCGAAAACAATTTCCAAATCATTAAACTTCACCTCTAACCTTAGTATGAAAATTTAGCCAATCATGTTCATCACAAGCGCTATAAAAATTAAATAAACATCATCCATGATAAAACTAAAATAAAACGCAAGCTAACAATAAAAACAACTTAGATCATAAACTAAAAGTGAAGGGAAAATTGAGCCGAAAATAACTCCCTTCGTAACCAGTCAAGAAGAACTCCTCCCAATGTCTGGAAAACCTTCAAGTGCAACGTCAAACGAAACATCCCCTCTCTCATCCCCAACGTCCAGCGTGATCCTTTGTTCCAGAACCAGAAAAAAAATAAAAACTCCACCTACGGACGTTCTCTCCACCAGCGTCCTTTTTCGTCCTCCAGCCAGAAATAAATCCTCCCTTTCTCACTTCCAACGTAAGAGAAAACCCAGCATTCCGAAAAACAAATCTTCTCCGTCAACTCCCTCTATCTTTCTCCTCTCCTTTCTCTTTTATATATTTTTTTTGTTTCGTAAGCTCCTCTCCTGTAAAAGAACCAGAGCTTCACCGAAATTCAGCTTCAAGGTAAAAGAACCAGAGCTTCTTTCCTCAGTCCGTCAAAACGTTTCTCTCAGTTTCTACTCACTTCCAAGCCTTTGTTTTCAAGTCCAAAGAACAGAACAATTCCTTTTATGTTCTGCTCTGCCTTGAAGTCACTGAACCGATCAGTTCAAACTCCTTCCAGCTTCTTTTTTCGTTCCAGTTTCACCCATTACGAAAATGAAAACTTGCCGTCCGCAGTTGCTCTGTTCTTTTGCTCTAAAAACAGAGCTAAACGTCCAGACCAACGTACAATCCCTTCCCTTTCTTTTTCGTCTCTCACCCGTTCCGTCTCTGTCCGTCAAAAGCCAGAAAAAAAAACTCCTAGGTGCTCAGTTTTTCTCTTCTATCTTCTTCCGTCCGTAGTCTTCTTTGTCACTTTTTTTAGTTCATCTCCGAACGTCCAGCCCCCCTCTACGTAAACTCTACTCTCTTTTACTCTTCTATTTTTTTTTCATAAGCTTCACTCCCTCCATTTTTCTCCCTCTTTACGTTCCTTCTCCGTCCGTTCAATTTCGTTTCAGTTCACGTAAACGTCGAGAGCCCCCTCTACGTTCCGTCTGCCTTCACCCCTACGTAAAAACTCTCCCCTCTACGTTTTGCTCCCCCGAACGTAAACTCTATACCCTCCAACCCAGCTTTTCTTCTTCTCCGTAAATCACTCCCCTATTTTTCGTAAGCTCCTCACTTTCCACGTCCAGCCCTTTGTTTTTTTTCATGCACTTTTCAGTCCCCCACGTCTCTCCCACTTTCTTCTTTTTCGGCTCCCTCTATCTTTTGCTTTCCGTAAAAACTCTCCTGGTTTCTAAAAAAAATTGGCTGCTGTTCTTTCCGTAAAACCCGTTCCCACTAGCCCACCGAAAGCTCTCTTCAATCAAGTCACGTTCAACTCTGTCTTACTACACACCAACTCCTCCCTCGTTGTCCAGCAATATATATATATATATATGTATATATATCTGCTTGTGCCAAACTCCTCACGTACCCCTTCTTTGACCCTGACTCCAGCCCCTTAAATTACTCTAGCCAATTCCCTTCAATCAATTACCTTCGAAGTCATCACGTCTCTTTCCCTTCATTTCTGTCCATCCAGCCAAGAAATTAAAGAGGTTGGAAGTTTTCTCCAGCCGAAAACATTGACCCAAATATACATGTATTGTCTTTCTTTTCACGTTTTCATTTTCTTTTCTTTTCGGTGGGGTGGCTTGTTGACTACATCACATGCAGCTCTTCGTCTTCCTTCATTTCGGCTTTCTTTCATTTTTTGGTCTGCTTTGCCAATGTTCACCTCAACATTTTATCTTTTTCAGAGATTCGTAAAGCATGCGCTTTTGGTCAGATCCGGATCTCGTGAATTTTATTTATACTGCAAATAAAGAAATAACACTCGAAATAAATAATAAAAAAAATAGATTATTAAAAATATATTATATATGTGAGGAAATATTTTTCAATTAAATCATAGTTATAAAATTAAGCATAAACATGATATTAATCAATTAAAAATCAAAACTCGAATTTATGCTTATTAACTATTTTTCCATCTAAAACCAATAATAATGTCACGAAGCAGTTGAAATAAATTGGTTTTAAATAGCTAAAATATGCAATTTTTCAGCTCAAACACCGAGGAAAATGAATGGTTTTCTTCTAACAGGCTAAAGAGAAAGTGGGTTGTGCAATGGGCTTTGGCCCAACCTCATCAAACCCAACTGGAGTTTGATCAATGAACCAAACCGGGTTTTAACCCAGGTTATTGAACCAATCTGGTTCAGATTTGGACCGATTAGATTAAAATAATTATTTTATTTTTAAAAAATAAAATTTCTTGAAGTTTTATTCTCTCTTATATACATGTTATTATTGTTATGTACATGTATGAAAATTTTATTAAATTTATATACATGTTATTATTGTTATTTACATGTATGAAAAATTTATTATTGTTAAATTTATATGCATGTTATTATTGTTAAATACATGTATTAAATTTTATTAAATGTCATATGCTTGTTATTAGGGGTGTGCAAAATTCTGACCCCTCCGATTCCAACCAATTCCTACTCCAATTGCGACTTTGACAGAATCGGAGTGTTCAGAAGTCGGACTCGGAATCAGAGTGATTCCGACTAGTTCCAAATTCCGACTCCGATTTCTAATTTTTTTTTTTAAAGATGCAAAATGACGCCGTTTTGCATCTGGATTTTTTTTAACTATTGAATGGAACAACGTTCTTCCATTTAAATAGGAGCGACACCGTTTTGAATATACGACCACCATATTCCTTCGGTCCCCTCTTTCTTCTTCACTTGGTCACTCTCTCCTCAGTTCTCAGCCTCTCATAGACTCACTGTGCCCTCTCATGCTGCACGACGCCATAACCAATAACCAAGCAAGATTCTGCTGTTAACGTCACTCTACCATAGATTGCTTCACGTTGCCGCCGTTGCAGTGCCTTCTTTCCCCCAGTTTTTGCCAATTGGTAATTTTAAATTTCTGGGTTTTAAATTTAGGAATTTGCTCCAAATTTTTAATATTATTTGTTATTCAAATTGGAAATTGGATTGTGTAGAGTAATTAATTGTGTGAACGAATGTATTGCGGAAAAGAGGGTTCTTATGTTTCTTTTGTTAAAGTTTGTGATTTTGGACTTTGAATGCTACGTGTTTGTGGAAATGTCACAAACAAAAATGCAAGATAATCATGACTTGCATATATTGCACTTATCACTTCATTCCCTGATAATCATGAATACCAAAAATAGAGGCTTTCAATCCAGTGCATTAAAAAAAGTGGATTCTCAAAAACATAACTTTAGATATCTATTGTGAACTTTAAGCATTTGAAGTTCACTCCAGTCGGCAATTTGCAATTGTGACGCCCCCAAATCCCCACGTACGGATACGGGGAATTCGAGACGTCCGGATGGTGACAACCCGGGTCACCATCCTATCGACGAGTGTCGAGTGTGTGCAAGCGACAATTGTGCACGAAGAAATACGCAGCGGATAGCAAAGACATATACTCAGTACCAGAATTTTTCTTAAATAAAATACAAAACTGTTCAAAACATACATAATAAAATAATACCAATACAGATATTGTTTCAAAACCAAAACCAAAACAAAAGCTCCAACTCAAAACTCAGGCGGAGCCGCATCCTCGGGCTCAGCCTCCTCCTCCTCCTCGATCCCTGCACCAAAAACTACGGTACCAAAAATGGTGCCGCAGGTAAGTAAAATCCAAACACCACTAGATAAAAGCATATTAAACTCAAACAATATGCATGAATAAATGCCAATGCATAAAACTCGCAAACCATGTTTTTCCACACACGCCAAAAACCCATTTGGCTTAAAAACATAACCTTTAAAACCAAGCCTCGCCATTATCCCAGATAATGGCCCAAACCACCATTTTCCCCGAAAATGGATCACAAGACCATCGCCATTTTCCCAGAAAATGGCCCATATCCGAAAACCATGAAAACCAACCGATTATGCATGCACCATGATCTCCCCTAAGGATCATCCGCACACTCTGGCTCTGTGCCACACCGCAGGTAACGTCTACGCGTGTGACACCTACACGAGTGATGCCCAGACTCGCGCCTCGCGCGTACCTGGCCAGGCCATCCTCTAGTCCCCGCCACTCTAGGGACCACGGAGTCGACACGACAGCGTTACCGTATCGTGCGATCCGGTCGTCGCCCAGCGACAACCCAGGGGATGTCACTCAGTATTATCCACTCCCGAGTGACCAGAGGAGCTCCACCGAGATAATAACCCATCCCGGCTTGGGCTCGTGATACACACGCACTCGAAAATCCATTTACGCCAACAAAACAGGATTTTTCACAATTAAAATAAAATACACGTACATGCACCATGTAAATGCAATCTCAATGTTCGATAAAATCAACCAACCATAAAATAACAAATCAAGCAACTTCGTCCTCTATCCATCCGACCCCCGAACTCCTCGAACTCAGTCCGGAATCAACAAACCAACCAAATAAATTATTGTAAGAGCAAAATATATTTAAATCTGAAAGTAGAGTTTGGAAAATACTTACAGCGCTATATATGATTTTTAGAAGGTTCGGTGCGCGGTAAACAATGGGCGGAAAGCAACGTAACAGTGCAAATGCACTGTAGCCGTGGGTCGCAAAATACCCATTTTTGAACGGGGACAAACCAAGACACCAAATTGATAGGGAATGGTCTAGGGATGTTTATGAAGCTAGTGGAAGTGAGTCTTGGCCGTGGGTGGCGGCGCACGGTGGTGGATCGGCCACTTGAAGCCAAATTCGGCCTTGGAGAGTGAGGGAGAGTGAGGGCTATACACAACTCCGTTGGTCACGAAATTTCTTGGAGAGGTTCATGAGAAGGAGAGGAACAAGATGGTGGTGGTGAAACACCACGGGTGGCCGTGTACGGTGGCGTATGGCAGTGAGACCGAAACTCTAGTTATGGAAACCCATCGGAGAAAAAGAGAGAGTTAGGGGAAAAGAAAGACATGGGGAGGAAGCCCTTGGTGTGGTGAATCCATTGGTGGTGTTTGGTGGCTGATTTGGCTGTGTATGGTGGTCCAAAAATGAGAAAAAGGCTTGAAGACCTATTTGTTTGGAGGAGAAATGAGAGAGATCGGGTGGCCGGCGTTGCACACCTCCGGTGCAGTAGAGCTCGCCGGTGAGGGAGGAGCATTCCGGAGGTGGAGGTGGGTCATGGCGGTTGGAGGTGGCGCCGGCTGGGTGGGTCAACGGAACGGGCGGAGGGAGAGGGAAAGACGCACGGGCTGGAGGAAGGAAGAAGAAGAAAAAAAGAAAAGGAAGAAAAAAGAAAAAGGGAAAGAAAAAGAAAAGAAAAAGGAAGAAGGAAAAAGAAAAGATGAAGGAAAGAAATGAGGTCCAGTCCTCACTTTCGGGATCCATAAACTGATCCGCCGAAAACGATATCAAAAACATAAACGACTAAAATAAATTAAACATCGCATCAAATAAATAAATAAACACCATTTAAAATATTTTAAACCCAACGTCAAGCTAAAATATAATAAATAACTAGTAAAAACCAACTATTAAATTTTAAATCTAAAAACGATCGAAAATAAATTAAACAGCAATTTTAAACTCAACAGCAAATAAAATCTAATTAAAATCCGATAATTTAATATAAAAGCACTATAATATTAATTAAATTAAAACCACTCCTTCAGTGAAAATACACGTAAAAGCGGGTCATCACAGCAATACAAATGATGAAAAGATATATATGAAAGTGGTGAAAGGCTGGAAGAAGTTCACAACTAGTAAATACATATCCACATGGCCTCTAAGGCTAAACTTGATCTTTCATCACATAGCTATTCCCAATTCCCTTAGACTTGACCATGAACGCAAGGATAAATATATCATAGGATGAAAAGGTGAATACCTGTCTCTGTAACGTAACTGGTTCTTTTCATGGTTGTTTTCATTTAATCTGCATACAATTATACTTCTGGGATGGAAGCGAAAGGGTAATAATCACCAATTCATCCATTTCCCTTCCATGTGGCTAGAGAGTTGAATTTTGTGTACTTACAAGCTCTTATTGGATGCTGTATTATTTTAGGTAGGCAGTTCCTGCCCACTAGCTAGGGATTTTAAGCACCCATAATGGCATGTTTTTTAAACTTGTTAAGAGTAAAATTTTACTTTTCTTCTTTTTTATTTACATTAGTCTTATTTTCATTTTGAAGGCTTGAAATAATTAGAAATTGTTAATGTTTTCTTAGATTGGCACTTTAGAAAAAATCATTGGATATTGTTAATGTTTGCTTAATATTGTTTGGTTCTTTCAATGAAGTGTTAAAGATGTCACAAAAGCAGCAAGGGTTTTGCTTAATGATTTTACAAATTTTCATTTATTTTCCTACTGTATAGCCTGATTATCTTGCAAAATAATATATTGCTCTTTCGACAACGAGTGAGCTACATTGTATCATTAAAAATGGCTATTCCTTTCTCACGACAAGGACAAAATATGTTGAGATTGGGGTGATGCCAGACAATATAACTAGTGCATTGAATATTCATAAACATTAATCATTTGAGGCATGTTGGTCTGCTTGCTGTTTTTTTGGCTTAAACTTTCTTAGAAAGGATCTTACAAGTATTTTTTGGGAAGTATTGTTTGGGAACTTAACTGTTAGAATGAATTTTTTTACCAGCATAAACTATTTCAATTATTGGTCGCACTTTCAATCATGGTTTATATTATGGCATATATGACAGTTAGACTAATATCTTATAGTATCAAGGCTGGATGGTGATTTCCTTGGTAAGTTTGTAATGGTTCATAGTAAGTTACTGAAATAATTATTATCATATATGCATCCTTTATAAATTTAAGATTGGGTTCAGATTTTAACCAAACCCAATAGTAGGTCTTTAGTGTTCTTGTTGACAAAATAATGTTTGGTATTGAATGAATGCCTCCTTAGACACCAAAAGGTTTTTCTATTGTTTTGCCTTTGTTTAGGCTCGTTGTTGGCCGTGTATAGTCTCCAAGTGTGGTAATATTTTATGTTGTGAGCTTGAGCATGTTTTTGCATGTGGTTATTAACCTATTTGTGGATATCGATGCATGCGTGCATATGTTGAGAAAAATGAGGAGAATAAGAGAATGAAACTTGCTTAATTATGATATTTAGATGCTTAGGAAATTGAAAAACAATAACTCCTTCCTGTTATTTTTGCATTAAAGATAAGTTGCATTCATTATACTGTGTTATGCCAATCAGTATATGCATTAAGTATATATACCTAATTATATATATATATATATTTGAGGATTAAGTATTGATGTTTATATATATGTGTCAGATTTCAAGGTATGGATGCCCAACCATATAGGACTCCAGAACATGATCAGGATGCCACAATTCCCGCACCAGCACTGAGATCTAGACCCACTTCCAGAACACAAACTTTGTGTGCAAGTAGTCGATTCTCACTCCTGTAGTCATAGAAGATGAGGATACATTTAATGAGGAGGAGGAGATGGCTATTGGGGATGAGCCAGATGTACCACGTCTATATGTGAGGCTACCACAACCACAATCAAATAAAAAAAGGTTGTGGACATGGAAACATTTCACCAAGGTTGGCGATAATCCCAAGGAATTGTAGGCTGCTTGCAACCATTGTGGCCAACAAGTTGGATGTCATTCAAAGAAACAAGGCACCGCTTGTTTGATATCACATCTAAATGGTTGCCAGAGGTATAAGATAGCGAAGGGATTGGTGGCCAAAGATCAAACCAAGCTTAGTTACGAAACTTCTACTGTGACTGATGGTAAGCAACTTAAGAAAATGGTCATCCCTCAGTATAGTGAGAAGATGTTGAGAGATGTGCTTGCAGAGATGATAATTGAAGATGAGATGCCTTTTACTATAGTTGAGAAAAAAGAGTTCTGAAAGTTTATCAAGTTGCTTAAGCCACGATTCCCATTGCCATCACGATATACAGTGATGCGAGATTGTATGAAAATGCATTTAAATGACTAGGTTGAGATGAGAAAGATGTTTGTGACCACTGGCCAGAGAGTCTCATTTACGACTGACACATGGACGTCTATACAAAACGTTTCCTACATGTGTATCACAGCACACTACATTGACAGCTCATGGACTTTAAGAAAACGGATTTTGGATTCAAAGAAATCAATGATCATAAGGGTGCATCCATTGGGGCGGAGATGGATGATTGCTTTAAAGATTGTGGAATTCAGAAAGTTTTATGCATTACAGTTGACAATGCCAATGCCAATGATACTACAATCGAATGGTTCAACTGGAATACGAGGGTAAGAGATGATGTCATTCGGGGGCATGAGTTTTTCCATATTCGATGTTGTGCTCCCATAATTAACCTGATTGTTACTGAGGGGTTAAAAGAGGTTGACGATTCCATTACAAAAGTCTGCAACATCGTGCAGTATGTGAGGGCTTCCCCTAAAGGCTTAAAACGTTCAAGGCAATAAAAGAACAGCTTGGGATAAAACATTCATGGACGCTGTGCTTGGACGTTTCGACTCTATGAAACTCTACATACATGATGTTGGATGTGGCACATAAGTACCAAAAAGTGTTTGAGCGGATGGAGGTGGAGGATGGGGGCCTTAAGTATGCTTTGCTGGAGCCTGTAGGAAAGGAGCTCGATCCACCAGACACACATGATTGGAGGAGTGTGAGGTTCTTTGTCACATTTTTGCAGATTTTTTATGACATTACTATACAGTATCTAGATTCACATATACGACTGCAAACTTGTGGTTCAGTTAGATCTTGGCGCTACACCACCACTTGGAAGATGGTTGTGATGACCCTAGCGGACTGTTATCTGGTATGACTTAGAGGATGCTTACCAAATATAATAAATATTGGGGGCAATTTGAGAAGATAAATAGATTACTCTTTGTGGCTGTGATCCTTGACCCCCAAATCAAGTTAGCCGTGATAGAATATTGGGTAAATTCAGTCCTCAGGGCAATGGAGGCTACATCGTTTATTACAGTGCTTAAAATTGATCTCGATGACTTGTACGACCACTACAAAAATAGTGGACAGCCTTCATCTGCAGTGGATACCTCACACTCGACTCTGAGACCTCCCTCCGATGACCTTAGCCTAGATGGAGCATTGCCTCGACGCCATCGAAATTACGACGTTATAAATGAGTATCATCAGCTCGTTGCATCGAAGAATATTATGGAATGTACTTCGAAGGTTGAACGGTATTTTATGGAAGAGGTCGAGGCACCTAGTCCTGCATTTGAGATATTAGTTTGGTGGAAGGCTAATTCTACCAAGTATCCAATCCTTTCTCCATTACTATTACTACGATTGCATCTGAGTCGGTGTTTTGCACTAAAGGTCGAGTGTTGGATGCTTTCTAGAGTTCATTGTCAGCGTCAACCATGGAGGCTCTCGTTTGCACACAGAACTGGATCAGTGATATGCCCCTTGGACTGTTATTTCTATTATCAATTGTTTAGGACTTTATGAATTATGTATAATAATTAATTATACATTCTAACGTGTTCAAACAGATTTGAGCTTTTGGGATGAAAATATTGTCCCTACTACTTGTTCAAACAGATAATTTTCATTTGAGTAGTATATACTGCTATATAAATTTCATTCGAAGTTTGAACGGTAAATAACATTGTAAGGTACCCAAAAAAAAAAACAATACTTATAGTCAAAACAAACTTTTATATATTTCAAGAAAATTGAAAACAATAATGAAATCTAAACAAACATACCTCAAATTAATAAAAACTAACGTTTCAACTTTCAAGCACCAAGCTAGCATCACATACAAAAACAAAAAAGAGAAACATTAAAAGAGTATAGAAAATACATATTTAAACTACAAAAATAAAATAAATCCTATTTGTTTAATTGAGAAGTATTAAACAAGAAAAAATCTATATAAAATGAGTTTCTTTATGAGTTTTTATTAAACAAGAATAAAATAAATTTAAAACAAGAATTAAAGAAAAGGCTCTTTTACGATCAGAATTCAAAATTCTGACTCTGATTAGAATTCAGAATTCCGACTTCGATCAAAATTTGGAGTTCCAATCGGAAGTTTGAATTCCGAATTCTAATCGGAGTTGAACTCCAATTCCGAAAGGAATCAGAATCGGAGAACGATTTCAACTCCGACAAAAGTCAGAATCAGAATTTGAAAGGCACTGTTCCGACTCCGTCAGAGTCGAAGCACAGGCCTACATGTTATTATCAAATACATGCATTAAATTTTATGTACATGTTATTATTATTAAATACACATATGAATTTTTTATTTTGGCTCTTATTATCATGCCATATATATTTGTTTATCCAATATGCGGCAAGTGATTTACATCAAAATTAAAGAAAAGATTGGTTGCCCAAAGGTACAAGATTTTCATAAATTTTGGTGAAAAATCTTTAAAATCCATAGTAAGGTGGATATGATGGAGCGAACAATTTTGTTTGTCAAGATCTACTCCTAAATGAGGTTCTCGATGACACTACTACTTCATCCATCAAATTAAGCTTCGAGTGTACACTTTGTGTGTCAAGATCTACTCCCAAATGAGGGTTTTAATGACACTACTAGTTCATCCATCAAATAAAGGTAGGAGGGAATACTTTGTATATCAAAGTTTACTCCAAAAGGAGAATTCTAATGATACAACTAGTTTATCCACATAATTTAAATTGGAGGGAACACTTTGTCTGTCAGAGTTTACTCCCAAAGGAGAATTCTGATGATACAATTAGTTCATCCACAAAATTTAAAATTAGAGGGAACACTTTGTATGTCAGAGTTTACTCCCAAATGAGAATTCTGATGATACAACTAGTTCATCCACAAAATTTAAAATTAGAGGGAACACTTTGCATGTGTGCTGGGGTTCAGTCCCAAAGGAGGGACCTCGATGACACTATTAGTTTATTCATAATAGTTTAAATTCTTGATAATGCATGGTTTAAATTTTGATCTTAAAACCAGAGGAAACATTTTGTGCATTGGGATCCACTTCTAAAATGTGGGATTTCAATGACACTATTAGTTCATCCATAATAGTTTAAATTCTATTATTGTTTATGAGTGTCGAACTCAAAGCATTAATGTGATCAAAATTCTTTTCTTGCTGTAAGTATATGAATATCATTACAAGTTTCATATATAGAATGGACTCTAATATAGAGAAATATTCACATGTCAAATTTACACTAAGAGTTTTAGACCCAGTTTATCTATTTTAAGTTTGGAAAATGCTTGTGTGCCCCTTTTCTATGCCCCCTCAAAGTGATCTCTGGTCACAAATTTTTTTTTTTAATTTTCTTTTTACTTAGTGATTTTAAGTGTATTGGTATTTTTTTATTTTTTTTAAAATGTTTAAATATATTAAAAAAATCTGAAAAAAAAATGGAAAAAAAAACACATGCGGTCAAAATGAGCGGTGCACTCTGAGCGGTAGAGTAGCACCGCTCTTTAAGTTTAACATCAATTATTATTGAGAATTGTGATAAGGGTCATAAAAGTGCAATGTTTAAGAAAATTTAATTAGTTACTACATGTTAAACTATATGAATTTTTTAGTTTTGTACATAATGGTTTATTTAAAGGCATTATTTTCGTTAGAGTAATGAGATATGAACAAGTTAGTAGCATGATTGTTAGCTAGATGCAAATTCATTTTGCTAATTTGTATCTTTTGGGAAAGGAATGAAATAATTGTAATGAAAATATAAGAGTTATGTCAATTGAAGTTTGAAGGAAATAATGACACATGAAGGTTTAGGTGCCCTAAGCATAAGACATTATTCGATGGGAAGGGTAAACCATATAAGTTTCGAATCATATCTTATATATGTTTATGCATTCTTTTTAGATTAAACTTGAGTACACATGTTCAAATTTCAATTTGTTTCAATATGCCACTTATGTTGGTTCCATTTGCTTTCCAATAAAGTTGTATTTGTTATGCCTTCATAATAATGTCTTTTATTAAAAGTTTTCTTTTTCACCAAGGAGGTATGTACTGGAACCAAAAGAAAAATGATTTATGAAAAACTTTTACAATTTATGGCACAGAATTTGAAACATAATTTGTGGCATAAAAGTTTGGAGAATATCTTCAAGAAAAGTTATAGAGATTAGTAAATAAAATATTTTTCGCATTTAGGTTTTCTAACCTATGGATGTGTGTTGAATTATATAAAAGGAATATAAATCAAACATATTAAGAAAAGATGGTACAAGAAATAGAGAGTTTCTTGAGATAATGCATATAGACGCATGTAAATCTTTTTCTCTATAATGTTTGATATAAGTATTTCATTACTTTTATAGATGATTTTCATAATATAAATGTATCTATTTGCTACATGAAAAGTCTCAAGCCATTAGTAATTCTTATAGTACTTCTCATGGGGAGGAATTGCAGTTAGATAGAATATGAATATCAATGAATTGGATTGAAATAGTATCAAGAAAATATTAAGAGTTTGGCTATAATGGTTTAGAACTTATTCCGTGTTTTAGCCTTAATGATTTATTTTTGAGTTATGAATTGTTTTAAGGCATATACATGTATGGGTAGTCAAATTAAAGAAATAATTTATAACTCAAATGAAAGATAGTTGAATCCTATAATAGTTATTGGGTACATTACTATTATTGATTACTTAGGAAGATTATATTGTTTCTATTTATGGTTTGAATTTTGAGAAAATTGAAATGTCAAATTTCTTTTGGTTGGCAAAATTAGTGGGAGTATGGAAACTAGAAATGTGATTGTTGTGAACTGCATTCTCGTACTTTGGAAAATTCTTGTAGTTTCCTTTTATGATCATCTTAATGATAATATGGAACAACAAGCAAATGATCATTCACCTCATCAGAGAAACACCACTGAAGAATTGGCCATAGAGACATCAGAACAGGTAACCTCATGTAATCTTCTTAATTTGCTATTTGGTTAAGTTACGTGGTGTATCTTCAAAATTTGAATGTGACATAGAAACAAATAAAATTTTACATATGTTTTCATAAATTATAGAAATAAGTGATTCTATAAAAGATTGATGCATAAAAGAGTGATTGAAATCCATGAATAAATGTAAAGTCAGTAATTTCGTCTAATTGCCTAAAAGTATAAAAAGTTTAATGTAGATGGGTCTTGGAGACAAAACCCCAACTTTAAAGGAAATGTCGAATGATATAAAGTCTAACCTGTAAGCATGAGTTTTACTCAGAAGTGAGCATTGACTGGAGAAATATTTTCCATTTAACCTAAAAGAAATCATTAAGGATCACTATGGTATTAGTAACTCATTATGGTCTACAGTCACATTAAATGGATGTGAAAACAATTTTAGAGTGAAAGTCTGCAGTCTATAAGAAACAAATAAAATGATTACTTAGAAAATGTAACAGTTTTTTTTTTTTTTTTTGGAAAATTGGTATCTGAAATTTGATAATACCAATACTGTTTTGGATTTAAGAAAAATAGTTATTATTAATATAAATACCCATAGGTCAGTGATAATATATTTGTATTTATGGTCATGCATGTATATGACTCTTTAACAAGTATGAGTCATCATTAGTAGTATGACATTAAAGTTATGTCTTTAAATGAAATTTATGAATGAGACATCATTCGTAATTGAGATTGAATTAAATACCAAGACGATGATTGTTAGGGTTGTCTCAGTACAGTTGCATAAAGTTTGAAAAGATTTTACATGAAAAATTACTAGTAAATGGATACTTTAAAAATAAATGTGACATGCTCAGTATTTTACAGTGTCATAAAATTGATTAGGTCATTAAAGAAATTTTGTATATGTATTTTAAGGTTGAACATCTGTTTTTCAGTAGGCACCTTTGGTTGTTGCCAAAGTAACCTAAGGATGTTTGACCCAAAAGCTGTGAAAAGAGTGCAAGGTTATTTGCAAAAAATTAAAGACTATATTGTTGTCTTAAGAAGAACTGATACTCTTAAGATAACTGGATATCCAAACCCTATTTTGTGGGATTACTCTATGATGGAAAATACAGTTATGGTTATGTATTTTGCTATCTAATAGAGTTATTTATGGAAAAATATGAGGCAAATCTCTTACTGTTTCATGTGCAATAGGGATTGAGTTGGTGGTATGCTTTGAGGTCACAATGTATAATATCAGACTGAGGAAATTTATCTTAGGACTTGAGATTGTCAACTTATAGCCAAGCTGCTAAGAATGTATGGCAAGAATCCCTCAGAGTATTTTTCTCCGAATGATGAATATTTAATGAAATTTAAAATACCTAAGTGTTAAGAAGAAAATATAGAAAAAAATATGTTCATATTAATAGTGTGTTAATAATTATAATTTAAAGAACATGTTGAAAAGATGGGTTCTATGCTTATACCTATAATGTGAACATGTTACAGAGATCATTGATACGCCGAGTATTTTATTACTGGACATTGAAAGATATCTATTATGGTTGTTTTTGTTTTCTTGTCTTTCTACTTTATATATACATTAAATGGTGTGGATGAATGACGACAAGATAATGTTTACAATAGACATGAATTGGAACCCAAGGCATCAAGGTATTATCCTTAATTGTCCCAATTAAGATTCTATTAAATTAGTTACTAGTGTTCCGGTACATGGAAGGGAATTTGTTCGTTATATAACAGAGGACCGCCAGACTTGCCTTGGTAGTTGATTCAACATTGATATTACGGAACTCATGAAATTTATTTTGAGCTATAAAAGTTTCAGAAAATGAATTTGCGCAGTATGGTTAATTTCCTGTGATAAACCCATGAACGGAAAATATTATTTTATGGGTGTATGGGCCAAGTGGGAGAATGTAAGAATTTTATTTAAATTTTATGTCTCACACACCCATCTTAATAGAGTTTGGAAGAGTTCAAAACTTATCAGTTAATGGATGAGTTATAATGGGATAAGAAAACTCCTAAGAGATAAGATTAAAGATATATATCTCTAATTATAGTCAAATACAAAGTCTGAGATTGCTTGATGGTCAGAAATCTATAAATAGCACTGAGGGATTAAAGGCTTCTCACCTACAACATTAGAGTGCCTTTAACCATCGATAGACACTTAAGAGGCAAAGTTGTTAGGGTGATCCTTCCCTCATAGTCAGATCAAATTCTTCATCGAACTAATGGAGAAAGGTACGTGTTTATTTATAATTGTTTTATTATTGTAGATCATAGAAAATATAATATCCAATTATTACTGTTTATGTTAAAATATTTAACAGAAGATGCATATGAACCTCTGGAAGAGTTTGTGATGCCCTCAAATTCCGCTCGGGATTGAACGAACATCTGAAGCGTCGGGACATGCAACACATGGTTACCTGCCGCCGTTCATGACATATAAGATGCAATGTTCCTAACATGCATCTAGCATTATGCAATATTCGCAGTGGATAATTTTTTTTTCTTGAGCAATACTATGCACCAAACTTATAATATCCAAAATAGTTAAATCGTAATCCAAGCATACTTAACAAAATAAACATCCATGATTTCAGTATGAGTCTTAGAAGACTATAACCTCAAAAACATGGGCGACCAAACTCCATATTTACATTACCAAAATACACTATTGAGGAAGTTCATCGAGTAACTCGTGTAACTCGACTAACGAGGCCAGAATACTGTCCAAAAACTAACTATGGAAGTTGTAAGCTCCGCGTTGTGTCTGCCGCGTCTAGTTAACCTCCTTCAATCTACGAATGTCTGCCCCCTGCTCTGATCCTAACACATTACCTACCATTCGGGGGGAATAATAGTTGGGATTACCACAGTGAGATTTGATTACAAATCTCAGTAAATTAACAGGAAACTCCCACACAGGTTAAAGATGCATGCATGGCAGTAAAAGCATAAATGCATAAATAAATTCGTAAATAAACATAGCATAACTTGACATATAACATGACATAACCTGAACTTAAACGTGAACTGAACTTGACTTAACATGACATGAACTTGAGCTTAAAACATAACATGGACTAGCAACATAACATGAACATGAAACTTGAAACATAACATGGACTTGAAACATAGCATGAACGTGAACATGCATAACATAAATTTGAACTTGAACTTAACATAAATCTGAGCATAACATAACATAAACGTGACCTTGAGACATAATGTGAATGTGAACATAACATAACATGAACGTGAACTTGAAAATAACATGTACGTGAACATAACATGACAAAAACATGAACTTGAAACATAACATGAACATGAACATAACATAACATGAACATGAGCTTGAACATATCATAAACATGAACATAACATGATATGAACATGAACTTGAAACTTAACGTGAACATGAACATAACTTGTACATGAGCATAACATAACATAATATCAACTTGATCTGAAACTTGTCTTAACGTGGACTTGATCTGAAACTTATTCTTATCTCATGGGCTCACCATGATTGCATATTCTTAACTTCTTGACATGAACTTGAAATCTTATTCAATAGACTTAATTAATAACGTGACCATATGGGTGCTACACGAGTCCCCTAGAGCCGTGTGTCCCTAGCGATTACCGCATCACAATACAGGTATCTACACCAGTTGTGAATGCGTTAATACATACTCCACAGTTGTTGTGGCCCCACGTATTCTATGTGTCACAATTGTTCTGTCTCACATAGTGTATGCTCCACAGTTGTTGTGGCCCCATGAATACACGTAAAATAAAATATGGCACCATTGGCATTAGTGCCTGGCGCGCACCGGTGACCAGTTAATTAGGCCCCATTCGCAACCCGTTGACTGTACTTTGTCAATCTAAGGAATTTCACACCTATTTAGACACTCCAGTGTGAACAAAGAAGTTCCACTAGGATATTACCTCATCCTAGCACTTAGAGTCGTGATTGACATGAATAACTTAACTTGAACGTGATCTGAAACTTGACTTAACATAAACTTGATCTGACTTCTTTACTTAACATGACATACTTACAATGGTGAATATTACATGATAAGACATACATGTAACATATGGTATTCTTAACATGACATACTTATAACATATAGCAATATATGACAAAATAAATATTCGTGACAGAATCAATCATGCATAACATATAAACATTTAATGGCATGGCATGGCATGACATATATGATAACATACATACATAAATTTTAGTTCCTTTACCCATCATACATACACAATAAACTGCTAGTAAGTTAAAAGCTAACTTACCTCGATCGTCATGTTCAACGAGAATAAAGCGCGATACACGAGTAACTGTAAATGGTCATTCTAAAAGTTAGAAATTTAATTACTAACACTTAAAAACTTGAAAACAAGCTAACTAAGAGTAAAATTATCATTTTACCCTCTACATGTGGAGAAATGACCATTTTACCCCTAACTTAAGGATTTCACATCCTAACTCCAAAAATTTCCAAAATTTACATTCCTCATGTAAATTTTGTCCTAAACTCAAATATTAACTCAGAAAGATTTAAAATAAATCACAACTATGAAAAACACACTATGGCCGAAACATCCATAGGCTATTTCTCTTGATTTTTGTTGCAATTCCTTCCAACTTCAAAACTCATGCTTAAACCAAAATTTTGCAACAAACATCTTCCAATCCTAAGTTTAAAACCATACTTAAAATATCCATTTAGAAAAAGCTAATAATCAATACCAAACTTTTTGTAAAAAGATCCAAACCCTTGAATCACAAGCTTTGACCTTAGATCAAAACATCTCCAAGAATTCCAAAAGAAATCAAATCTTAATTCTAACATATTCACAACATCATCCTAAGATCAACCATGCTTTAAATCATCTAACTAAAGTCACCAAAATCACAAAATAACACTTGGAGTTTTTTGGTTTTACACTTAGTCCAAAAACATAAACTTTTTCCTCAACTAGTTTTGATAAATCTCTTGATCAATGGCTTAACAATGTGAGATCTTCGAAATAAAACATTACATGGTTTAAGAATGTGTCTTAAATAAGATCCAACCATCAAACTTGAAATCACAGGCTCAAAATCAATAAAACATAGATCTAACCCAAACACATCAAATCTTAGGCCTAACCGGAATCCTCTTGCATAGAAAAATCATATCTTTGAAACTAATACTAAATATCTTCAAAATAATATCCTAACATGTAAATAAGAGACTTAGGATCATCATATAAAAATATCAAAGCCTTTAGAGTAAGATAAAACCTCGAAATATTCAAACTTTCTCCGAATAAAAACTGTTTTGCCACTTCCAGTTTTCAAGTTTCTAGATCTAAGCAAATATATCATCAAAAGCTTTAGTCATGCAACAAAACCTCAATGAACACTCTTAAACACATGCTAAAAACACTCCATAAAATATTCGGACCAAGATATGTCCATTAGCTTGGTCAAAAACTCCAAAACATAACATACTCTCCAGATTCACAGCCTGCAGAAGCTGTGAGTTATGGAGGTTGATGGGGTGTGTTTCTCCATCTCATCAAGGCACTATTGGGTGCAGCCAAGGGCAGTGAATGGTCTGCCATGTGGGGGAGGAAACTTCTCTAAGAAGACTTGCCAAGGTGGCCAAATTCGTGGGCCTTGGTGGGCCTCAACCAAGTGGGCTTCAATTTGGGGTTTAAAGAGGGTTTGGTTAGGGTTTGAGATGCTATCAAGCCCAAATCCAATTTTTCTTAGCCCAATCAAATTTCCAATGTTTAAAAGGTTGGATAATAATGTCATAACAAGAATTTGAGAAATTAATAGCATGTGGAAGTGATTTAATCAAGTGATTAAACACAATGCTAGAAATTGGATTGAAAAGGGTTTGAAAGCCAACTTAGGGTTTGGGGAAACCGTTTAGGGTTTCGGTTTTAACCAAGCTTTTGGTGTTTCAATTGGATTCCAACCATTTAGGGTTTCACTAGGATTGAAACCCTCTTTGATCTGGCTCAATTTGGTTGATCAGATAAAAAAGGTTTTGCTTAGGTGACATGATCTTACACCTTGATTTCCTTCACAAATCCATCTAATGGTTCCTCTTTATGCCAAGTATCTAATACTATTCATTATGTGTGGCTAAGATCTTTCCAAGTGTTCAAATAAAACTTCTCTAACCTAATTTGAACATTCCACACTGTGATTTTTAAAATACTGCACTTGATACACTTACCGAGGTTACTATTCACTCCAAAAAAACGCACAATAAACTTAGTATTGAAAAATCCTAAATATTCATATTAACCTACAGTAAAAACCGTTTACCAAAACTCAATCTCGAAGTGCCCCTATAAATAAATTCACAGTTTCGAACAGTCGTTTCGTCCGAAATTATGAAAATGGGTTATTCGGCCATAAAATCCTAAATATTCTATTGGGTCTAATGGCGTAAAATATAACATAATCTGATACTTCTAACTATTTCAAACAATTAAAATTGCATTTCTAGTACCATAGCGAGTGATAACACTGAATATGTTGACAGGTTAAAACCTTTGCGATTAGCCGATTCGTAAAAACTTACGGAGTTTTCACGAAGTTCCTCAATTCAATAGAAATTCTACCATTGAATTTCTAGCAGGCTGTTACAGAGTTAATAACTATCAGTGGGCCACAGAGAGAAAAATGCCAAGGAAGGCGGCTAGCGTCTTTGAACTTGATTCTATTTCCATGTTGGCAGTGTGGATGGGAAATTTATCACTGTAATAGCCCGCTAGATATTAAATGGTAGAATTTCTATAGACTTGAGGAATCTCGTGAAAACTCTGTAAGTTTTCACGAATTGGCTAATCGAAAAGGTTTTAGTCTGTTAACATAATCAGTGTTATCACTTACTATGGTGCCAGAAATGCGATTTTAAATGTTTGAGATAATTAGAAGTGTCAGAATATGTTATGGTCTGCGTTACAAGACTCAGTTGAATATTTAAGCTTTTATGGCGCAATAACCCATTTTCACAATTTCGGACGAAACCGTTGTTCGAAACTGTGAATTTATTTTTAGGGACACTTCGGGGTTGAGTTTTGGCAAACGATTTTCAATGTAGGTTAATTTGAATATTTAGGATTTTTCAGTACTAAATTTATTACGTTTTTTGTGGAGTGAATATTAATCTCGATAAGCGTACTAAGTGCAGTGTTTTCAAAATCACAGTGTGGAATGTCCAAATTAGATTAGAGAAGTTTTATTTGGACATTTGGCAAGATCTTAGCCACACATAGTGAATAGTATTATACACTTAGCATAAAGAGGAACCATTAGATGGATTTGTGAAGGAAATCAAGGTGTAAGATCGTGCCACCTAAGCAAAACCTTTTTCATCTGATCAACCATTTTGAGCCAGATAAAAGAGGGTTTCAACCCTAGTGAAACCCTAAATGGTTGGAATCCATTTCAAACTCCAAAAGATAGGTTGAAACCGAAACCCTAAACTGTTTTCCCAAACCCTAAATTGGCCTTCAAAACCTTGTTGATCCAATTTCTAGCATTGTGTTTAATTACTTAATTAAATCACTTCCACATGCTATTAATTTCTCAAATTCTTGTTATGACATCATTATCCAACCTTTTAAACCTTGGAAATTTGATTGGGCCAAGAAAAATTGGTTTTGGGCTTGATAGCATCTCAAAACCTAACCAAACCCCTTTTAAACCCCAAATTGAAGCTCACTTGGTTGAGGCCCACCAAGGCCCACGAATTTGGCCACCTTGGCAAGGCTTCTTGGAGAAGTTTCCTCTCCCACATGGCAGACCATCCACTACCCTTCGTTGCACCCAACAGTGCCTTGATGAGATGGAGAAACCCACCCCATCAACCTCCATACCTCACAGCTTCTGCAGGCAGTCCTTTGCCCCCCACTATTCTCCACTTTATGTCACGTAGCCACCTCCAATCAAGGGTTATTCAGGTCCATATCTTCCCCCTACATAATTCTTGAGTCGTGAAAGTCACACTTACTTTCCTTTCATCACTTCTTCACCCCGTTCTTAAAGAGAAACCCAAAAGAGCGCTCTCGGGCAGATTTCTGGGTCTTTTTACGTGCAGCTTTTCGACAATTTTTAAGTATTTTCACATGATGAAACCTGCATAAAAGTTGTTCCTTTTTGAGTATAGTTTTCTTAGATATATTATTTGTATCATTCCATGGTCATTTGGTCAGTCAAAAGTATTTTTCAACCATGGAAAGGTCATTTTAGGCGTGAAACTGGAGAGTATGTTATGTTTTGGAGTTTTTGACCAAGCTAATGGACATATCTTGGTCCGAAAATTTTATGGAGTGTTTTTAGAATATTTTTATGAGTTTCCATTGAGTTTTTATGAATAAATTTTTTGATAATATATTTCCTTAGATCTAGAAACTTGAAAATTGGAAGTGGAAACCAATTTTTATTTGGAGAAAGTTTGAATATTTCGAGATTTGATCTTACTCTAAAGGCTTTGATATTTTTATATGGTGAACCTAAGTCTCTTATTTTCATTTTAGGATGTTATTTTGAGGATATTTAGTATTAGTTTCAAATATATGATTTTTTCTATTTAAGAGGATTTCGGTTAGGCCTAAGATTTGATGTTTTTGGATTAGATCCATGTTTTATTCATTTTTAGCCATGTGATTTTAATTTTGATGGTTGTATATTATTTAGGACACATCTTTAAACCATGTGATGATTTATTTCGAAGATCTCACCTTCTTAAGCCATTGATCAAGAGATTTATCAAAACTAGTGGAGGAAAAAGCTTCTGTTTTTGGACTAAGTGTAAAACCAAAAACTCCAAGTGTTATTTTGTGATTTTGGTGACTTTAGTTTGATGATTTAAAGCATGTTTGATCTTAGGATGATGTTATGAATATGTTAGAAGTAAGATTTGATTTTTTGAAATTCTTGGAGATGTTTTGATTTAGGGTCAAAGCTTATGATTAAGTGTTTGGATCTTTTTACAAAAAGTTTAGTGTTGATTATTAGCTTTTTTCTGAATGAATGTTTTAAGTATGGTTTTAAACTTAGGATAGGAAGATCTTTGTTGCAAAATTTTGTTTTAAGCATGAGTTTTGAAGTTTGAAGGAATTGCAACAAAAATCAAGAGAAATGGCCTATGGATGTTTTGGCCATAGTGTGTTTTTCCATAGTTGTGATTTGTTTTAAATCTTTATGAGTTAATATTTGAGTTTAGGACAAAATTTACATGAGGAATGAAATTCTGGAAATTTTTGGACTTAGGATGTGAAATCCTTAAGTTAGGGGTAAGATGGTCATCTTCCCACATGCAGAGGGTAAAATTGTAATTTTACTCTAAGTTGTCTCTTTTACACATTTCTAATTGTTAGTAATTAAATGTCTAATTTTTGGAATATTTTCTTACAGTTCCTCGTGTTTCTCACTTTATTTTCGTAGAACGCGATGATCGGGGTAAGTTAGCTTCTAACTTACTATCAGTTTACTGTGTATGTATGATCGGTAAAGGAACTACAATTTATGTATGTATGTTATCATATATGTCATGTCATGCCACGTCATTACATGTTTATCTGTTATGCATGATTTATTCTATCACGAATATTTATCTGTTACACAATCTATTCTATCACGTATTGTTATATGCTATGAGTATGCCATGTTAAGTATGCCATATGTTACATGTATGTCATATTATGTAATATTCACCATTGCAAATGTGTCATGTTAAGTAAAGAAGTCAGATCAAGTTTATGTTAAGTCAAGTTTCAGATCACGTTCAAGTGAAATTATTCATGTCAATCATGATCCTAAGTGCTAGGATGGGGTAATATCCTAGTGAAACTCATTTGTTCACGTTGGAGTGTCTAAATAGGTGTGAAATTCCCTGAGTTGATGAAGTACAGTCAACAGGTTGCGAATGGGGCTTAACTAGCTGGTCGCCGGAGCGCGCCGGGAACGAACGCTGATGAAGCCATATTTTATTTTACGTGTGTTCACAACAAGTGTGGCACAAACAATTCATGGGGCCACAATAACTGTGGAGCATGAAGCATGGGGCCACAACAACTGTGGAGCATACATTACGTGAGACACAGCAATTGTGACACGTAGAATACGTGGGGCCACAACAAATGTAGAGTACGTATTAACGCATTACAACTGGTGCAGATACTTGTGTTGTGCGTGTGTTGTGATGCGATAATCGGCAGGGACACACGGCTCTAGGGGACCCGTGTAGTACCCATATGGTCACGTTATTAATTAAGTCTATTGAACAAGATTCCAAGTTCACGTCAAGAAGTTAAGAATAAGCAATCATGGTTAACCCCATGAGATAAGAATAAGCAATCATGGTGACCCCATGAGATACGAATAAGTTTCAGATCAAGTTCATGTTATGTTATGTTATGTTTACGTACATATTATGTTCATGTTCATGTTAAGTTTCAAGTTCATGTTCATATCATGTTATGTTCACGTTTATGTTATGTTCAAGCTCACGTTCATGTTATGTTTCAAGTTCATATTCATATTATGATATATTCACGTACATGTTATGTTCAAGGTCACGTTCATGTTATGCTCATGTTTACATTACGTCTCAAGTTTACATTTATGTCATGTTATGCTAAGGTTTATGTTAAATTCAAGTTCATGTTTATGTTATGTATGTTCAAATGCATGCTATGATTCAAGTCCATGTTATGTTTCAAGTTCACGTTCATGTTATGTTGCTAGCCCATGTTATATTATAAGTTCAAGTTCATGTCATGTCAAGTCAAGTTCAGTTCACGTTTCAGTTCAGGTTATGTCAGTTATGCCATGCTATATGTCAAGTTATGCTATGCTTACTTACGGCTTTAATTATGCATTTATGTTTTTACTGCCATGCATGCATCATTAATCTTTGTGGCAGTTTTTTGTTAACTTACTTAGATTTGTAATCAAATCTCACCGTGGTAGTCCCAACTACCATTCCTCCCGAATGGTAGGCAATGTGTCAGGATCAGAGCAGGGAGTGGATTTTGGTAGACTGAAGGAGGTTGACTAGATGCCGCAGACACGACACGGAGCTTACAGCTTCCATAGTTAGTTTTTGGATACTATTTTGGCCTCGTTAGTTGAGTTACACGAGTTACTCGACGAAATTCCTCAATAGTGTATTTTAGTAATGTAAATATGGAGTCTGGCCTTCCATGTTTCTAAGATTACAGTCTTCTAAGACTCATACTAAAATCGTGGATGTTTATTTTGTTAAGTATGCTTGAATTATGATTTAACTATTTGGGATATTATAAGTTTGGTGCATAGTATTGCTCAACAAAAAAAAAATTTTATTCGCTGCGAATATTGCATAATGCTAGATGCATGTTAGGAACATTGCATCTTATATGTCATGAATGGGGGCAGGTAACTATGTGTTGCATGTCCGGCGCTTCAGATGTCTGTTCAATCCCAAGCGGAATCTGGGGGCGTCACAATCACAACAATTAGAAAAGATGAATGTCAATGCTATTCAAACTAATGTTTGTGATCATTGCTCAAGAAATCATTCTAGTATCGACTGCCAAGTGGGAAATCCTTTTGCTCAACCGAGTGCTGAACAAGAAAATTTCCAACATCAAAACAATACATATACAAACACGTTCAATCTCGGATGAAGAAATCACCCAAAATTTTCATGGAGCAACAATCAAGGGCTGGCGAGACCACCTCAACAATTTCCACAACAAGAGAAGATGCTGGCGAGACCACCTCTTGATCATGCTATCCTTTACCAAATCAATCTGTAAACAAAAGACTATCGGCTTGCCATCAGGTAAATGCAAAAAAAGCAGAGAGAGAGAGAGAGAGAGAGTTATTCAATTTGATCCAATAGTTTCTTCTAAGCAATTACAAACCATATTAACTTTACCAACAAAAAAGGCTCACAAGGGAGTGCAATAGGAGCCTCAACAGAACCCTTAACCAATGCAGCAAAACAGTTGGGCATATAGCTCAAAATATAATTTTGAAACATTGGCCAAAGGATCAAATCAATAAAACTTGCCACAAGCTAGAGGAGAGACGCCAGCTAGAGCCACAATGGTGCCAATGGCAGTAGCCAAAAGAAGCAGAAGACGATACTGCTGGAGGAGGCTACAAAAAAGGTATACTGGGACATTGTCCATAAGAACAACACTGCAAACTATAATTATTTCTCATATTAGGTATAGCCACATTGTCCACAAAAATCCACAAGTTCTTGCAACCACAAAAGTAGAAAACAATAAACAAACATAGAGGAAAAAAGAAAAAGGAAACGAAAAATGAGGCCAAGAAATGCTTTATAGCTACTATCGCAACGATAATTCCCTAACCCAGCAATGCAAACTAATTGTTTTTTTACACTAGAGTCCCACAAAGTCTAGCCCAGAATATATGCTGGATTGCATACGTATCAACTAGGGTGTACTTTTTTTTTTTAAAAAGAAAGAGACGAGATCACATGTCTACAAGTGACCTCCTCCTGTTTTTATTAAGAAACCTCACTTATGGCGAATGAATACCTTGTAAAAAAAACCTTTCCAAAAACCAAAAAAATATTCCTATACAAAAAATCTATATCAAACCTTCCAATCAAACACATAAAAAAAAAAATTAATCAAGAAAAGCACCAGAACACAAACACACGTCCCAAGCCTCAACAAAATTACATTCGAAGGTTTGGGATTTGAAGTTTATCCATCCGCATTAGTCCTCTCATCTTACTGGGTATTGCATCCCCTTCAAAATATCTTCTCGTGCATATATAATGTGTGTGCGCGCGCGCATCGAAGTGACAGGAGGAGTTAGTTTTTCTATATCATGTGACATACTTCATAGCAAAATTCATAGCCATAATGTTGAACCCTTCTTTTGGCAAGACTTTTCCAAGGCCTAGCATCAACGGCTGCAAGCAATTCCTGAAAAGCAAAGAAGTGTAACATAAAGAATATAATGAAAGCCAAAAACTTTCATGCAACATTTACTCATAATGGATACAGTGGCTTGCGTACGATAAAAGCTAATGAGTTCCATTGAGCTATTGACGATATACTCGTACACGAATGAACTCAATACTAGTATACCTATAAAAGGCTCCCGATAAATACACAATGTTGTTATAACAATGACAAAAATCATGAATTTTCATAAGGGTGCATGACTCTACCGTCACTGCTGGAGGCTCTTGCCAGTGCATTTCATCTATATATACATATATATATATATATTACTTTTTCTTCACATGGGTTTTTTAAACACTTTTAAATATTTATAAACAAATCCACAACTTCATTAAAAAATATTTCTTTAATCATTAAATAAAATAATTAAAAAAAATCTCAGTGGGAAGACTAGCATTTTCAATTTCAGATTGTACTTGCGTAGTATCTATTTTGAAACTATATTGAAATCAGAGACAGGCGACTCTACAACGAATTTTACGTCAATTAGTTCTGGCTTTGACTCCTCCAATATGGAAGTGCGTGCATTCGTATACGAGTTGGTCCAATCTTTTGAGTTATTTTCGTATACGGTAGGCATGCGCGCATACAACCAAAATAGGGAAAAGTGACGTCTCAAAGAAGGATTTTTGTATGTTATGCTTAATTTTTTGTTTTGATTAAAAAATTTGTATTTATAAGCGGTGTAGACTAGGACACACACTTCACATTATTACTGATGAAATAAAATTTAATTTATAAAAAAAAATTATAAGTTTATATATTGGAACTCAAATCATATTATTTCAATAATTCGAATGTCTATATGAAGAGCAAAACCCAGAATTCAAAGGAAAGAGTTATAAGGACAATTATTTAACTTTACTCCTTATATTATTCATACTCGTGATCTCTGATCACTAACCCCAAACTACAACATTAAGTTGGCCTATTATTTATAGTGCAACATGACCAAGAACACTCTGCTGACAAAGCATACAATACAATACCCTAGTAACTAGAGAGACTAATAATCAATTACATGTTAACCCATGGAATGATCATACTTCTTTATAATAAAATAGCAAAATATTATTAAAATTAAAAGAGATTTCTAATTAATTTAGAGCTGAATGTTTGAGTCATAAGCAACCCCAGATTTCCACAAAGCAGGCAGATCATTTTTGGATTCCACCCAACCGTTGCCACCCACTTGAAACCTTATTTTTATTGAACCACTTGGTACTTGATTAGACATCTCCCACACTGCCCCGAAGGCTTTATGCACGCCCCTCCAATGTTTGCAATCCTCCTACATGCAACATCAAATGAACAAAGAGGCCAGCCCATCCATCAGTTTATAACAATGATCATCATCTCATTTGTTGAATACATATCTTTTAATCAAAACTTATTTGTGCAAATTTAGAGGGTGCAAGTTGCGATATACACTCTTTAATAAAAAGGTAAAAGCCATTAAAAAAATTTAATTTTTTCAGAGGCGAGGCGTGCTCCAAACTCTCAAAGGTTTGGAGTTTCATAAATTCATATAGCATTACTCAAAGAATTTTATGAATGTACCTCACACAATTCGACGGCTGTGATGTCATTTTTCCCAGCTGCATATATAACCACTAGAGAAAGATAATTAGGATATTTGCTTTGCACATGGACCTTGAACATAAGGTTGTAACCAGGGTAGCGGCACAAGACCCTTCGGTATTCTACGTCGATCATGCCACGACCAAACAATTTCTTGGCCCCTTTGGTTCCATGGCATGCCAATCTTTCGTAGGCCCAGGAGTTGAGTATGACGTCAGTGTTGTCACCTTCACCGTTGTTAGTCACCACCACGTTCACTCCGTCCTCACTGCAATATTGTGATGATGTGCACCTAACCTGAAGAGTACATCATCATCAATAAAACCACTATTCATACATGCTATATTATTATTATGGAGACCAAGTAAAGCAAATTATATAGGTTCCTTCTTCATTAGTGCTATGTAACACAATCATTGTCCTTGAGTTTCAAATGATAGGAAGGGTGTTTCAAGTTAAAGCAAGATCAAACATGTTGGGGTAGACCATGCTAGCTAGCTAGTTATTGTGCTATGCTTTATTCACAACACTCGTCCACTTAATTATTCATGCATTACAATATTGCATTATATTATTTATTAGTTTAGTGAGTACGTAAACTATTACTTTATTATGGGACCCATTATATTTTTTAAAATATCAAAATATTAATATTTTCTTTGATAAATTGATGTGACAAGCTTCTACATCAACAGTGTATTTGATGTGTCAAAAAAGAGACTTGTAATTTTACCTAACAGCATGCACCACAACCGGCCAGTTGCATTCTTATACAGCCTAGAGACTCCAGTCATGCCGCCATCATTGACAGTCCTTCCGAATTCTCCAAACCCACAAGTTCCACCTATACGATCACCATTTCATGAGTCAACTGTACATAGATGATATATAAACCGAATAATTTTTACAGTTGCTAATTATTGGTTTCAATTAGTATTTGGTAGAGAAAGAAAGTTGTTCAAAATAGTTGAGCAAATAATTCTTTCAGCATGCATGCACATAATAACTGTTAATGCATACTTATGAATAACTCCAAATTGGTGGCCAAATAATATCTAAAAGTGTATATGCAGACGTACTTGGAGTCCCATGGCTGTTATCACTGCCGTAGTAGGTTGCTCTTGATGAGTAAGTAAAAACCTCTTGAGTGGCGCATATAGCAGGCAAGAGCAGTACCATGCAGATCACACAAAGACTACCAACTTGGTTTTCAAGTACTGCAAGACCCATATATATCTTAATGACAAGGTTTCTTGATAAAGGGTAAGATAATGAAAGAAAGAGACCAAAACCAAAGCTCTAATTAAGAAGCATGCAGACAGAGTTGCAGAAGAAAATGGACGAGGAGGCTAATTCGAGTTGGGAAGCAAAGAAATCGTAGTCTAGCATTTATAGGATTTGAGGGGCGACCACAAAAGGTGATCATGTGTTAAAGTGAGAGAGGCACATTTTTCTCCCACCTAGGGAGGAAAGGAATTATATTTAGAATTAAATTTGTATTATTAATGCCAATTGTATGTAGTGGGTGCTAATTACAAAATATACATAATTAATTTTAGGCAAAAATAATAATAATATTTTTTTATTATTTTGATTCAAATATGCATAATCTAATATGAAAGCTTTTCTTAAATGGCAAAGGCAATCTCTAAAATATGTGATTTTGTATTTGCGTATAGAGAAACCAATGCTTTAGAGCAATCCCAATTCTAATGGATTATCATTTTAAAGTTAATCCAAGTTTTAACTTTTGTAACATGGAAATGTCTTAGCCTATTCCATTTACATTAAATTCTCATATTGGATTATCTATTTAATTTTTATATAATAAAAAAATATTATTAAAATATTATTTTTAATTTATTTATTTTTATTATATTTTACCAATCTACCAATAATATATTAATTAGCAACAATATTCTAATTAAATACATGGTTAATACACTTTGCATAGATGATTTTTATTTTGCATTTACTGTAGCATAAATTAACAGTTCGTACAGTTTGCATAAATTAACTCTTCATACAGTTTGCATAGATGGTTAATAACTGTTCTTTTTATTTTGTCCTAAAAATAAAAAGATTTGTGCTTTTTATTTTTTTATTTTGCATAAATTAACTGCTAGCACATTTGTGGTTTTTTTTTTAATGTTTTTTTCAATTTTCATACTTTCTTAATATATTTAAGTATTTTTAAAAAATAAAAAAATACACCAATATACTTAAAATCACTTCCTTAATCACTAAATAAAAAATAAAATAAAATAAAGGTCAACTTGGGCTGTAAGCCTTAGGCATCATAGTAGTGTTTTTCTTATATATACAAATATATATATTATAATATACATATACATTATATGTTATTTATATATATATTATTGATGTATAATATATAAGTATACATATATACTTATACCATATATATATTTATAATACTATATACTATATAATTATATGTTTTATAGTGTACTATATAAATATTATTATAATATAATACTATATAGTTTATATATTATAATATAAGTATTATATTAATACATAAGTATTATACTAATATAATACTGATTAGTATATATAGTATTATACTATATATATTAACTAGTATATTATATGCACTATATAATATATACACTTAACTATATACACTATATACTAACTATATACACTTAACTAGTATATACTATATACTATATACACTTATGTATTACAAGAATTGAATGTAATTATAACTTTACTGAGATTGATAAACAATAAAGATGATAAAATCGGCACGCCTTGGGTTATTTGAGATCCCCAATTCCTCGATCCCAAAGAAAATAACAAACTTGTTCAGACAATTTTCCATAATGTCCCCACTAACTACCACCTTCCCCTACATATACCCGGAACAATACCTCTGAACGACAACATCCAACTCCCGGCTATTGTCTCCATCTGCGACACATTGCTATACTTTTTTTTTTAAATATTAGTTATAATATATTATATAATAAAATATTACATATACTACTATATAGTGTATATAATATATTATATAATATAATATGTTATATATATAATATTTAATTTAATGGTGAAAGCTGTAAAGGAATTTCGTTATGCTTTAGTGATGAAATTCATGAGATTTCGTCCACTTATTGGTAAAATTAGATTGAATGTCATGAAAACTTGGGGATTGCAAGAAATTCCAACCATTAGTTTTATGGATGATTACCATGTGTTAATGCCTATGAAAAATGAGAGAGATTTTGTGCATGGATGGGCACGTGAAGGAAGAATAATGGAGGGTAATGCTTTTTGACTATATATATATAGTATATATTATTATTTTATTTTATATATATGTTATATTATATACTAGTATATATATTATAGTATATTATATTGGTATATTATATCTTATTGTTATTTTTATTATCTTATTGTTATTTTTATATTGGTTATTTTGATGTTAATATTTTACACGCTTATTGGAGAATATTTTACATGCTTATTGGCCACCTTGGCAAGGCTTATTGGAGAAGTTTCCTCCCCTACATGGCAGACCATCCACTGCCCTTGGCTGCACCCAACAGTGCCTTGATGAGATGGAGAAACCCACCCCATCAACCTTCATACCTCACAGCTTCTGCAGGCAGTCCTTTGCCCCCCACTATTCTCCACTTTATGCCACATAGCCACTTGCAATCAAGGGTCATTCAGGTCCATATCTTCCCCCTATAGAAGTCTTGAGTCGTGTAAGACACACTTCTTTCCCTTTAATCACTTCTTCACCCCGTTCTTAGAGAGAAACCCAAATGAGATCTCTCGGGCAAATTTCTAGGTCTTTTTGCGTGGAGCTTTTTGACCATTTTTAAGTATTTTCACATGATGATTCCTTCATAAAAGTTTTTCCTCTTTGAGTATAGTTTCCGTAGTTATATTATTCGTATCATTCCATGGTCATTGGTCGGTCAAAAGTATTTATCAACCATGGAAAGGTCATTCTAGGCGTGAAACTGGAGAGTATGTTATGTTTTGGAGTTTTTGACCAAGGTAATGGATATATCTTGGTTTGAAAATTTTATGGAGTGTTTTTAGAATATTTTTATGAGTTTCCATTGAGTTTTTATGAATAAAGCTTTTGATGATAGATTTTCTTAGATCTAGAAACTTGAAAACTGGAAGTGGCAAAACAGTTTTTAATTGGAGAAAGTTTGAATATTTCGAGGTTTGATTTTACTCTAAAGGCTTTGATATTTTTTTATGATGATCCTAAGTCTCTTATTTTCATTTTAGGATGTTATTTTGAGGATATTTAGTATTAGTTTCAAATATATGATTTTTTCTATGCAAGAGGATTTCGGTTAGGCCTAAGATTTGATGTTTTTGGATTATATCCATGTTTTATTCATTTTTAGCCATGTGATTTTAATTTTGGTGGTTGGATATTCTTTAGGACACATCTTTAAACTATGTGATGCTTTATTTCGAGGATCTCACCTTTTTAAGCCATTGATCAAGAGATTTATCAAAGTTAGTTGAGGAAAAAGTTTTTGTTTTTGGACTAAGTGTAAAACCAAAACTTCCAAGTGTTAGTTTGTGATTTTGGTGACTTTAGTTTGATGATTTAAAGCATGGTTGATCTTAGAATTATGTTATGAATATGTTAGAAGTAAGATTTGATTTTTGGAATTCTTGGAGATGTTTTGATTTAGGGTCAAAGCTTGTGATTCAAGTGTTTGGATCTTTTTACAAAAAGTTTGGTGTTGATTATTAGCTTTTTTCTAAATGAATGTTTTAAGTATGGTTTCAAACTTAGGATAGGAAGATCCTTGTTGGAAAATTTTGGTTTAAGCAAGAGTTTTGAAGTTGGAAGGAATTGCAACAAAAATCAAGAGAAATGGCCTATGGATGTTTCGGCCATAGTGTGTTTTCCATAGTTGTGTTGTGTTTTAAATTTTTCTGAGTTGATATTTGAGTTTAGGACAAAATTTACATGAGCAATGTAAATTTTGGAAATTTTTAGAGTAAAGATGTGAAATCCGTAAGTTATGGGTAAAATGGTCATTTTTCCACATGTAGAGGGTAAAATGGTACCCTAAGTTAGCTTGTTTTCTTGTTTCTAATTATTAGTAATTAAATGTCTAACTTTTAGAATACCTTCTTACAGTTCCTCATGTTTCGCGCTTTATTCTCGTAGAACGTGACGATCGAGGTAAGTTAGCTTCTAACTCACTATCAGTTTACTGTGTATGTATGATGAGTAAGGGAACAACAATTTGTGTATGTATGTTATCATATTTTCCATGCCATGCTACGTCATTACATGTTTATTTGTTATGCATGATTTCTTCTTTCAGGAATATTTATCTGTTACACAATCTATTTTGTCATGTAATGTTGTATGTTATAAGTATGCCAAGTTAAGTATGACATATGTTACGTGTATGTCATATCATGTAATATTCACTGTTGCAAGTATGTCACGTCAAGTATGACATCTGTTACATGTTCGGTCATGTTACAAAGTGTTTCCATCTCAAGTAAGTCATGTCTTTCAAGTTACGTTTAAGTCAGTTATGTCTAGCATACTCGTGATATAATCATTATGATTATCCGAGGATCTCCACTTGTAATTCACACGAGGTACTTTTGGCGAAATCATTTTGATTGTCAGAGTGCCGTTCAAATTTAGTTATGCAGATACTCCTAGCGGAATCATTTTGATTGTCAAAGTATTACTAGGTACTCCTGGTGTAATCATTCTGATTGTTAGGGTACGTGTTTTAAAATTCACGTGATGGAATTATTCTGATTGTCAGAGTATTACTAAGTACTCCTAGTGTAATCATTCTGATTGTTAGGGTACGTGTTTTAAGATACTCGTGATGGAATCATTCCGATTATTAGAGTATTACTAGGTACTCCTGGTGTAATCAGTCTGATTGCTAGGGTACGTGTTTTAAAATACTCATGATGGAATCATTCTGATTGTCTGAGTATGTCTGATGGAATATGTTGGGCAGAATCATTTCGATTGTTCACTATTCCTGACGAAACGACTAGCAGAATCATTTTTGAATGTTAGAATTCAAGTCCAAGTTCATGTTAAGTAAAGAAGCAAGATTCCAAGTTTATGTTAAGTCAAGTTTCAGATCAAGTTCATGTTATGTTATGTTATGCTCACGTACATGTTATGTTCATGTTCACGTTAAGTTTCAAGTTCATGTTCATATCATGTTATGTTCACGTTTATGATATGTTCAAGCTCACGTTCATGTTATGTTATGTTAATGTTCACGTTATGTTTCAAGTTCACGATTCTGTTATGTAATGTTCATGTACATGTTATTTTCAAGTTCACTTTCATGATATGTTATGTTCACGTTCACATTATGTCTTAAGTTCACGTTTATGTCATGTTATGCTCAGGTTTATGTTAAGTTCAAGTTCATATTTATGTTATGCATGTTCACGTTCATACTATGTTTCAAATCCATGTTATGTTTCAAGTTCACGTTCATGTTATGTTGCTAGTCCATATTATGTTTTAAGCTCAAGTTCATGTCATGTTAAGTCAAGTTCAGTTCACGTTTACATTCAAGTTATGTCATGCTATATGTCAAGTTATGCTATGTTTACTTACGACTTTAATTATGCATTCATGCTTTTACTGCCATGCATGCATCATTAACCTGTGTGGAGGTTTTATGTTAACTTGCTGAGATTTGTAATCAAATCTCACTATGGTAGTCCCAACTACCATTCCCCCCCCCCCCGCGCGGAATGGTAGATCTTATTACAGGACCCGAAGGAGAATTGAAATCTGACCAACTGAACATGGTCGACTAGGCTACGGTACGATGTCAATGATGGCATAGTATTTAACTTAGGTTACTACTTGTACTTTTGGAGTTGTATCTCAAGTACTTTTTTGATCACAACCATTTTGGACTAGTGTGGTGATCATGGCTATTTAGTATGCCTTTATGATGAAGTATGTTTCAAGTATTTGGGATATTTTTAGTTTGGTGCTTAGTATTGCTAAAGAAAAAAAAAATTATCCACTACAAATATTACATAATGCTAGATGTATGTTAGGAACATTGCATCTTATATGTCATGAATGGGGGCAGGTAACCTTGTGTTGCATATCCCGACGCTTTAGATGTCCGTTCGATCCTAAGCGGAATTTGGGTGCGTCACAATTGATGTGGCACAAGATGACTTGCTGGAGGTTATTTTGCTGGTGTATAATCATGATGCTAGTCCGGGTAAATGGAGTGATATGGCTGAAGATGATTCGTCTGGTTCAGAAATGGAACAAAGTATGGATGCTTCTGGTCCTAGAAGTATGTTGCAGATGGTGGATGAGGCTTTGGAGTTTGAGCTTGGTGGTTTGGTTAGAGAAGATGTTTTTGTAGATTCTTATATGAGGGACGTGGTTGGCCTTTCCCGGGCAGTTTCTGATGGGGAACAAGAAGGTGAATTAAATGAGTTGGCTGCTAAAATTTTTTATTTTGACCCAGATATGAATGTTCCATTGAAGAAAGTGAAGGGGGTGAGGAAAGAGAAATCTATAGTTTTTCTGGAGCGTCGTACTCGCTCCAAATCATTAATTTGATTTTTATGTATATTCTGATATGGAATATTAGGGGTATTACTTCGTCAAAATTTAGACTTCGGTGTATCTTCAATAAAAGTCATCCGTTGGTGGTGGGAATTTTAGAACCTTTTCTTATTGCTAATAAATGCAGCAGGTGGGCAAGATGGTTGCGCTTACCGTCCTTTGTAAATAACTTAGATGTGGGGGGATAATTTTGGTTGTTTTGGGCAGATGAAGTGGAGTTCGAGCTGTCCTCTCTTTCGGATCAAGCCATTTCAAGGTGGTTCTCTTTTGGTTCGAGACGTGTGTTTGCCTCATTTGTGTATGCCAATTGTTTCCGGGAAAAAAGGTTTGAACTATGGGAGTATCTTAGGATGCAAAGTCCTCAAGGGTTGTCGTGGATGGTTGGGGGGGATTTTAATATTATTCGCAATGATAGTGAAAAAGTAGGGGGTGTTTCAGGCTCCTCGAGCTAAGGTTGAATTTAATCAATGTATTCATGATTGTGCACTGTTGGATCTCCCTTTCAAAGGAAATAGTTTGTCGTGGTGCAATGGACGTCTTGGTGGGAGGAGAATTTGGGCTAGACTAGATCTTATTTTCCTGAATTTGCAGTTTCTCAATGGTTTTGAGGGGGCGGGTTCGAGTTATCTTCCTCGTACTTCAACCGATCACTCACCTATGTTGATTCATTTTTGCAGAAAAAGAGAGCCTATTGTGAAGCCTTTTCGGTTTCTTGGTATGTGGGGTACTCATGATGGCTTTCTTCCATTGGTGAAGAAGTGTTGGGAGAATAGTATTGAGGGTAGTGCTATGGCGCAAATTAGTAAAAAACTTATATGTCTAAAAGGTGAGTTGATGAGATGGAATGAAGAAGTTTTTGGCCGTGTTGATGTGGAAATTCAGAAGCTAGGAGATCGGGTTCTTTTGTTGGAAGAGGAGGTGGTAAGGACGTGTTCTACTAAGACTGAAAATGAGTTGCTGAATGTTAAACATTCACACCTGCAGTGGATTCACCAGGAGGAAAGTTTGGCTTGTCAAAAGTCAAGGATTAAATGGCTAACGGAAGGTGATTCAAAAATGACTTTTTTCCATGCTGCGTTGAGAGTGAAGAATTCGAAAAATAAAGTAGAAAATGGTGATGGAGGATGGTAGAGTGCTTGACTTTGTTGAGCATATTCATACGGAGGCAGTGAATTTTTTCAGAGGATGTTTACGTGCTCTAGCATGAATACAGAGTTTCCGGAGATGGATTTGCTTGGTCCGATTGTAACTGCAGAGGAGAATGCAGATTTATGTAGATCACCGTCTGTTGATGAAGTGCATGCTGCCCTTCGGTCTATTCTTGTAGACAGCAGTCCTGGCCTGGATGGTTTCTCGGCTTCTTTCTTTTCTTTGGCTTGGGATATTGTGAAAGAGGATCTTGTAGAAATGGCAAAGGATTTTTTTGCAGGGCAACCTTTCTCTAATTTTTTCAGGGCGACAAATTTGGCTTTGCTCCCTAAGGTGGAAGAACCTATGGGGTTTGGTCAATTTAGGCCAATTAGCCTTTGTTCAGTGCTGTATAAAATTATGAAGAAGATTATGGTTCGTCGATTGGCTCCGATGCTTGAAAGAATTATTTCTAAGGAACAAGGTGCGTTTATTTCAGGTCGGAGCATTTTTGATAATATGGCTTTGGCTCAGGAGTTGGTGCAAGGAATAAATCGAAAGGTCCGAGGTGGGAATGTGATGTTGAAGATTGATATGGCAAAGGTGTATGATCATGTGAATTGGAAATTCCTCATGGAAGTATTACGTCGTTTGGGTTTTTCCGAGGATTGGAGGAATCTAGTTTATAATGCTATCTCTTCCCCTTTTTATTCGGTAATGTTGAATGGTTGTTCTAAAGGTTTTTTTCAGGTATCGTGCGGAATTCGGCAAGGTGATCCTTTATCGCCTTATTTATTTATCTTGTTTCATGAAATTCTCTCGCGCATAGTGCAACAACAAGTCAGATTGGGCCGTATCAAATGCAATCACCCAGGTGGAGGAACTCTCATATCGCATTTATTGTATGCGGATGATATATTGATCTTTGCCAATGGCGGTAAGCGTTCTATCAAGAGGTGACTCACTCAAAAATGAGTAGCACTAAGGCTATCCCAAGTGCAGGAGGATGTCGTGTAATAATTAGGAATAAATTCCTAGATCGTCTCCTCAGGGAAAGCTTACTTAAACTCAACTCGTTAAAAATGGTGAAAAACTTCACAAAGAGAAAATAAAATGATGGTATGTGCAATGGATGGAAGCGGACACTAGTCTTAGACTAGATTCATATTTTTGGATTTTGATTGTCGGATTGAAATGTAAAGGACTAATAGATTAAACTCGGAAATTAATAAAACTAAATTAAGAATTAAACTAGATTAGAAAGTAATTGACAAAACATGCACTGAAAATTGAAAAGTCCCAAAATCAATGTTTTATGGTTCATCATTGTATTCAAATCACAAATTCTCAAATTAAACCATAGCAATTGTAATCACTATTAAAATGAAAGTTTAAATAACGAGAAAAATAAATAACATGAACTAAATGAATAACAAATAAATTACTCAAACTTCTAAATCAAAATCTCCAAAATAATCCAGAAACTTAAACTGAAATGAAATAACAAGTAGGGAATGAAAAAGATCAAGCCAATTGAATGGGGATGAAGATTCGAAGCGGTGGATGAGGTTGAGCTGCAGTAGCAATTGGACCCCTTAATGAGTTCTTCAATCTGCTGCAGTGTGAGTGAATGATCCCGAAGAATTCGTGTTGCTGCGTGAATAATCGCTTGTGTGAATCCTCCTCTCCGAATCTGAATGAAAATCAATGGAAAAATAAATTCTAAGTGTTCCTCTAATCAAAACAGTGTTTTCCAGGCCAAGAGTCGGCCATAAGATGTGAAAAAAATATATATATTCTGATGGCGGAATAAACCCTAATCGGTAAAATACGATATTCGCTCGAGCGGAGTGTCGAGCGAACATCGAGCGTTCGACTCTGCCTGACTTCGCTCGAGCGGCCAAATGCCTCAGCTCGAGCGATCTCCTTTGCCGTACACCCGCTCAAGCTCACTATCGAGCAGTAGTTGAGCATTTGAATCTACCTGAATTTGCTCGAGCGGCCAAAAGCCACCGCTCGAGCGATATGGACCAAAATGCACAGTAATCAATAGTTGGTAAAATTTAAGCAGAAATTCATGCTTTTAATCAATTAAGATCACAACTTTGATTTATTCATTTTTCCATATAAAACCAATGATAGAGTAATGAAAGAATTAAGATATATTGGTTCCAAAAGCATTAAAAATGTAATAACTCAACTCAATCAAGAGGCTTATGTCAACTTTGCATCGTTATGAGGGGATGTCTGGCCAGTTGATGAATCCAAGTAAATCTACTATTTATTTTTCCTCCTATATTGGGGTGGAACAGAAGAGGGATCTCAAGTTGATATCTAGGTTTGAAAAGGGAAGTTGGCCATGTGGATACCTAGGAATTCCTTTGTATGTGGTTCGGATAAAAATAAATTTATTTTATGGTTTATTGGCGAGGATTTAGAAAAAATTGGCGGGGTGGAAAAGTAAGATTTTATCTTTTGGGGGGAAGATCATTCATCTAAAACATGTGTTGAGTAGCATGCCAATACATATGCTTTCAGTTTTGAAAATGCCTAAAGGGGTGTTTGTAATGATTAAAAGAATTTTTTTGGATTTTCTTTTTGGATCCTTGATGGAGACTAGAAAGTGTAAGTGGGTGTCTTGGAGCGTGATTTGTAAGCCTGTGGAGAAGAGGGGTCTTGGATTTAGAGACTTGATGGAGGTGCAGGATTCTCTCTTTATGAAGTTTGCCTGGAAGTTGCTTAAGGGAGGTTCTATTTGGGCGGATTTCTTCAGGAAAAAATATCTTGGGCGAGAACATGTGTACAAGGCAATTCAGGTTCAAAAGGGGTCACGGTTTTGGAAGGGTGTTTCTGAGTTAATGACGAGAGTTCTACAGAATTCTAAATGGTTGGTTGGAAATGAGAATTTAAATTTTGGATGGATAATTGGGTTGGGTGTGGTCCTCTTCAAGATGTTTGTCCGGTGACAAGTGATAGTGGCCTTTCAGTTGCTGAAGTGTTTGATGATAGGGGTCCAAAAAATGAGCTTATTTGTGATTTGGTCCCGTTTGAGGTGCTGCAGTAGATAAATGAAGCTGGCGTGAGGTTGAAGGCTAATAAACTAGATGTGTTGATTTGGAAACATTCAGTGGAGGGGAATTTCACAACAAAGTCTACCTGGGAGATTTCTAGACAAAGGGGACAATATTGTGACTGGAAAAAGTGGCTATGGCAGGCAAATATCCCCAAGAAAATGTCTTTTTTTCTGCTGGAGGGCGAAAAGAGGGGCTGTGCTAACAAATGATATAGTTCAGCGGTTGAATATCCCTCTTGTATCTAAATGTCATTGCTGTGTTGTACCCAGTGTGGAGTCATTGCAACATGTATTGTGTGAAGGGCCGAGTGCTCAAAGGGTCCGGAGGTATTTTGCAAATATTTGTTATATTCGGTTACCACAGATGATCGGTGCAAAACTGCAAGTGTACAGTATCATAGTTTTATAATAAAGTGATAAGAAGAGTATCGTCCTCAGAGATTGGTACCTTACTTTTGCCAAATACCAAAATTATACTAATCTCGATTTTATCTAGAGGAATCACTAAGATTTTTGTAGTTGCAAATTAAACTAAGATCAACGCAAAGAGAAACATGCAAAGGAAATAAAACTGACGTTCGAAGATCAAATTAATGGGAAAGAAAACTTCTAGGAAATCGATTTCACCTAATTCTTCACTATGCTTTTCTCATCCAACTAATTTAATTTAATTCTATTTGTCTATTAGCAAATCTCTAATTCATCCAAAAGCCTCTTTCGATAGTCAATTGGAATTTATTCTTGTTCATCAATTCACACAAGAATATGCAAATTAAATAATCAAGAAAGGAATAAGACCAATGATTTAATTACTACGTAGGTTCATACAAGTCTTTCGCGATCTCTATACTTACCTATGCTGAAATATTCAAGATCTACCCTATGATTCCCTCTTTCGATAGCAAATCACAAGATTAAATATCATCTAATCAATGGCCAGTTAATTAGAAGCAATAAACTCAGAATAAATCAGATAAACAAAGAGAGAATTGCCTTAAATTAGCATAGACAATCAAGCATAGTTCGGAACTAGGTTACATCGTTTTCCCAGAATAAAAGAAATTTAGCTCATGCTAGAAATGGAATTCAATATAAACGAATTCACCATAATTGTTCTGAGAATATTGGAAGAAAATAAACGATGAAAAATACTCCTTGCAGCCGCAAATCGTCTTAAAAAACTCAAGGAAATGATTCAATGCTTTTCTCCCGTCTGTGCTCGTGTATGATTTCAACGTACATGCAATATGTGGAATTCTTTCTCCAAAATAGATGAATTGAATCCTCCTAGCTGTGTTTTTCTGTCCCAAAAAGTGTTCTCCAGTCAAAAGGTACGGCCATAAAGTGAAAAATCACTTTTATATGCTCTGACAGCGGAAAACCCTAGATCTAGAAAAATACGGTATTCGCTCAAGCAGTGTGTCGAGCGAGCATTGAGCGGTCGACTCTGCCTAACTTCGCTCGAGCGGCTTGTCGAGGGCGCATCGAGCATTCAACTCTGCCTGAGTTCGCTCGAGCGGCCAAAAGCCTCCGCTCGAGCGAACTTGTTTTCCCGCAACTCGCTCAAACTCACTGTCGAGCGGCAATCGAGCGTTTGAATCTGCCTGAGTTCACTCGAGCGGCCAAAAGCCTCCACTCGAGCGATCATGTAAATCTATAACATGAAATTTTGCAAGTCATCAACAGATCAAAAATTGGAAGGGTATGATGATGTACTAGTGGTAGAGAGCAACAAGCAAAACACAAGTAGGATGGATACGGGTTGCACTTCCAATTCTGATCTCTTGGGATTTATGGAAGGCTAGATGCTCAACGAGAATGGAAGGAACTAGTTTCAATATAGAAGAAACAATTTGGCAGGTAATATGTTTTCTTAAAGATGCCTTTTGCTCTTTGCAAAAATTTCAACAAATAGAAAAGGGGGACAGCGTGGTAATGCAAAGCTTGAGTTTAACGATACTACCAACGCATAAGAAGAAAGTAAACTATGTTAAATGGGAAGTTCCATATGTGAGAATGGTAAAATTAAATGTAGATGGGGGTGCTCGTAATAATCCGGTAGAGGGACGGGGTGGTGGTGTGATCCGGGATTCAAATGGGAGATGTATTGCTGGTTTTGTACATTGTTACGGAAATGCTACTAATACGGTTGCCAAATGTCGTGCTTTACTAGCTGGCCTTCGTCTTTCCAAACAGTTACGCTTTCAGAACATTCTAGTAGAATCAGATTCCTTGATGGTAATGAATTGGCTTGCCTCTGGAATTTGTCAACTCTGGTTTCTTTGGGATTTTTGGGACGAGATACAGGAGATTGCTATGGAGATCAATGCAAGGTTTAGACACATTTTTCAGGAAGCAAATATGGTAGCGGAATTTTTGGCAAAGGAAGGAACACAAGGTGTAAATTCTAAGTTTTTGGGCTTGGGTTTTGAGAACACACGTTTGTGAGGCTTGATCTGTATGGATAGGTTGGGGATGGTTTTTATTAGAGAGAAATAATTTTTTTTTGGTTGTTTGAGTTTGTTTAGGGTATTCCTTCACCGCAAGTGAGGGGTTTTTAATAAACTTGAGACGGGGCTGCTATGCGGGTGGCTTTTGGCTCTTGAAAAAAAACAAAACAAAACTTGTTACCAAGCAAAGATTTTTGATGTGGCTTTTCACATCTTTGGGAACTTTAGCCCAGGAGGATGTAGCCATCAGCGCATACGTGCGAGTAAGGGTACCGACGTAAGAAGCAAGCCAAGCTGCCGAGTCCCCGGAGCCACCGGTGTGATCGTCAGGTATATCAACGTTAATTTTACCCACTTTCCTTACTTTCTCTATGCAGACACCCTTCGTAATGCCTCTAACTCGGTGCTGATTTACAACAACTATATATACAATAATTAAAGCATATATTTTAATTAAATTATTTTATTTGAAAGATATACAGTGATAAAATACCTTGTTCTGGTTCTAGTGATGATGACCCACCATTGTTGGCAAGTGAACCATATAGGGAGTTAGTAAGGGGTGGGGATGACTCACGTGTTCTTTTGCGTTTAGGAGGCATATCTGTTTGAAATTATAATAAATTATTATTCGAACAAGATACATGGCCTGGCACAAATTGTGTATTCCGTGTGATGAGGGCGGTGTGGGTGTTAGGGATCTTGATGAGGTCCAGCAGGCCATGTTTTTAAAGTTTGGTTGGCAGATTTTGACTCAGGATTCTCTTTGGGCCAATTTCTTCTGTGCTAAATATGCGAAGAATTCTCATGTTTCTCTGATGCAAGAGGGGAGGCCTGGTTCTCAGTTTTGGATGAATGTTCTTCATGGTATCCCGCTGCTTCTTCAGAAGTCTCAATGGAAAGTGAGACAAGGGAATATTTCCTTATGGTACGATAAATTTATGGAAGATGGACCCCTTTGTTCTAGGGTGAACTGCATTACAGAGCCTCTTATTCGTGTGAAAGATTTAGTGATTCAAAATTGTTGGGACGTGGAAAAACTTAATGCCGTTGTCGGTACCCAGCTGGCAGGGGAGGTGATGGGTTCGGTAAGTGGGTTTAAGAATAAAGAGGATATGTTAATTTGGCTCCCTGATAAACATGGTAATTTTTCTACCAGATCGCCTTGGGATATTTTTCTTGTTAAATTCCCAAAAATGGAGAATGCGTCTTGGATTTGGAACAACTTGTTGCTGGGCAAAATATCGACATGCATGTGGAAAGCTTATTTTAATTGTCTCAGTGTGGATGAACAAGTTCGTAAGCTTGGTATTCCTATCGTCTCTTGTTGCAATTGCTGTGAGATTCGTCAGAGTGAAGATCTGAATCATGTTTTGGGGAGTGGTGACTCGCTAGTGCTCTTTGGAGGAAAGTTTCTGCCGAAATGGGTTTCCCTTTTGTGGCTATTCAAGGTTGGAAGGAACGTAGTGTAGCATGGTTTCGCCGTGCTTGTCATCATTCCCAAGTTGGGATCCTTACTGGTTTACTTCCGTCCATTATAGTGTGGCGTTTGTGGCAACGCCGTTGTAAGGCTAGAATGGAAGATAGGAGAGAATCTGTTAACGATGTCTGGCATTCTATTAAATTTTGGTTGCATGCTGTTATGGAGAACATTTCCAAAATTACTAAACTTAGTGCAGGGGATGCTAAGATTCTTGCGAGGCTTGGAATTTCACCTATTTTTCCTATCCAAAATTATGAGAGGGTAGTGAGATGGTGCAAACCGTCTCAAGGACGTGTTAAACTGAATGTGGATGGGAGTAGTCTCGGGAATCCGGGAAGTGGTGGTGGTGGTGGTGTACTTCGTGACAGGGAGGGTAATCTTATCTTCGCTTTTTCCAAGTCTTTTGGGAATTGCACTAATACTGAGGCGGAACTCCGTGCATTGCTGGAAGGGGCACGCCTTTGTAGTATTGCCGGCTGGAGGGAGGTGGATATTGATTGTGATTCTCAAGTGGTTGTCTCTTGGGTGAAATCCAAAAAGTGCTCTCTTTGGTATTTATGGGATTTTTGGGACCAAATTGTGGACTACATTGAGGCGATGGATGTTGTGTGTGAACATTGCTTCAGAGAAGGAAATTCAGTGGCTGATGCTCTAGCCAAGGCTGGTGCATAGGGTGCGGACATGCTGTTCTCGAATATACAAAGTCTTCCTCGAGAGATTAGAGGCCTTGTGAGACTGGACAAATTGGATATGGCATACATTCGATCCTAGTTTGGCATGACTAGGGCTCTCTCCAGGTATGTTTCTCCTTTGGTCTTTTTTTTTCCTTACTCTTTGGTTATGCAGGTTTTTTCAGGTTGCTGCGTGTGGTTTTTATCTTTGGTTTTTTTTTATTGTGGTTGTGTTTTCTTGGTTTTTCTGTTTGGAGGTCTGGGTTTTGGGCTTTTTGTAACCCCCTGGCCTCGGGTTGTAACCACGGTATTCCTCCGCCACAAGTGAGGGTTTATTAATAAACTTGGGACGGGGCTGCTATGTGGGTGGCTTCCGGCTCTTCTGAAAAAAAAAA
>QGSO01000210.1:0-48174 GCA_011037825.1 Carya cathayensis | reverse complement strand
GTTGAGGTTGCAACACATTCTTCGTATTTCCATATGACAAATTCTCATGATTTCTAAGCCCTGGATGATAGTAATTTGGCATAGGATTACCACGATAGTTGTAGTTCCGATTGTTGATGTATTGAACTTGTTCTTGACTCGCTTCATTACTTGGAACTGTTATACTTGTAGATGCAACATATTCTATACTTTGTGGTATCCTTTGTGTTGTCAAGGCTGAAATCTGATGAGATAGAGTAGCAACTTGAGCTGAAAGGGCTGCTATTGACTCCAAATTAGGAATTCCAGCAACCTTCTTAGCCAAAGTCCTCTCAGTTGGCCATTGATAGTTGTTTGAGGCCATTTCTTCCAAAAGGGTAGTAGCACCCTCAGCTGTCTTCGACATCAAAGTTCCACCAGAAGCAGCATCAACTATGGTTCGAGTTTGCCCATTTAACCCATTATAAAACATCTGAACTTGCAACCAATCCGGCAATCCATGTTGTGGGCAATGACTCAAAATCATTTTGCTTGAATTGACCAATCTCACTCCTGAGTTGGGCTATTTTTGCAGGTGGAAAGAATTTAGCCAGAAACTTCTCAGCCATTGTCCTGCCAACTAGTGATGCTTCCCAATTGTAGAGATTGTAGCCAACCTCTAGCCTTGTCCCTTAAAGAAAAAGGAAACAATCTCAGTCTAATGGTGTCTTCAGTAACACCATTGATCTTCACAGTGTCACAAATCTCCAAGAACATTGCCAAATGAATGTTCGGATCATCAAGTGGTGATCCGCTGAATTGAGCCTGCTGCACCATGCTAATCAAAGCTGGTTTGAGCTCAAAGTTGTTGGCATTAATAGTCTGGCGCCTTATACTCAAGTAATTCCCATTCACAATTGGTCGTACATAGTCCTTCAAGGTGCGTGGCAGTGCCTCATTCTCTTCTTTAGCCATGGCTAGTATCTTATTTTTTCTTCGTGATCTAAGAGTTCTTTCAATCTCCAGATCAAAAGGGATAATATCACGAGATCTAGCACGGCGCATCCAACGTAAAAAACACACCTGTAGAACAATAAAAATAAAATATAAGAACAACTTAAAATAAAATTCTAAATTAAAACCAAGTTTACTTTGTATCGATATTGACAAAAAGAATAAGAATAAACCAATCCCCGGCGACGGCCCCAAAAACTTGATCGGTGCAAAACTGCAAGTGCACAGTATCGTAGTTTTATAATAAAGTGATAAGAAGAGTATCGTCCTTAGGGATTGATACCTTACTTTTGCCAAATACCAAAATTATACTAATCTCGATTTTATCTAGAGGAATCACTAAGATTTTTGTAGTTGCAAATTAAACTAAGATCAACGCAAAGAGAAATATGCAAAGGAAATAAAATTGACGTTCGAAGATCAAATTAATGGGAAAGAAAACTTCTAGGAAATCGATTTCACCTAATCTTCACTATGCTTTTCTCATCCAACTAATTTAATTTAATTCTATTTGTCTATTAGCAAATCTCTAATTCATCCAAAAGCCTCTTTCGATAGTCAATTGGAATTTATTCTTGTTCATCAATTCACACAAGAATATGCAAATTAAATAATCAAGAAAGCAATAAGACCAATGATTTAATTACTACGTAGGTTCATACAAGTCTTTCGCGATCTCTATACTTACCTATGCTGAAATATTCAAGATCTACCCTATGATTCCCTCTTTCGATAGCAAATCACAAGATTAAATATCATCTAATCAATGGCCAGTTAATTAGAAGCAATAAACTCAGAATAAATCAGATAAACAAAGAGAGAATTGCCTTAAATTAGCATAGACAATCAAGCATAGTTCGGAACTAGGTTACATCGTTTTCCCAGAATAAAAGAAATTTAGCTCATGCTAGAAATGGAATTCAATATAAACGAATTCACCATAATTATTCTGAGAATATTGGAAGAAAATAAATGATGAAAAATACTCCTTGCAGCCTCAAATCGTCTTCAAAAACTCAAGGAAATGATTCAATGCTTTTCTCCCGTCTGTGCTCGTGTATGATTTCAACGTACATGCAATATGTGGAATTCTTTCTCCAAAACAGATGAATTGAATCCTCCTAGCTGTGTTTTTCTGTCCCAAAAAGTGTTCTCCAGTCAAAAGGTACAGCCATAAAGTGAAAAATCACTTTTATATGCTCTGACGGCGGAAAACCCTAGATCTAGAAAAATACGGTATTCGCTCAAGCAGTGTGTCGAGCGAGCATTGAGCGGTCGACTCTGCCTAACTTCGCTCGAGCGGCTTGTCGAGGGCGCATCGAGCATTCAACTCTGCCTGAGTTCGCTCGAGCGGCCAAAAGCCTCCGCTCGAGCGAACTTGTTTTCCCGCAACTCGCTCAAACTCACTGTCGAGCGGCAATCGAGCGTTTGAATCTGCCTGAGTTCACTCGAGCGGCCAAAAGCCTCCACTCGAGCGATCATGTAAATCTATAACATGAAATTTTGCAAGTCATCAACAGATCAAAAATTGGAAGGGTATGATGATGTACTAGTGGTAGAGAGCAACAAGCAAAACACAAGTAGGATGGATACGGGTTGCACTTCCAATTCTGATCTCTTGGGATTTATGGAAGGCTAGATGCTCAACGAGAATGGAAGGAACTAGTTTCAATATAGAAGAAACAATTTGGCAGGTAATATGTTTTCTTAAAGATGCCTTTTGCTCTTTGCAAAAATTTCAACAAATAGAAAAGGGGGACAGCGTGGTAATGCAAAGCTTGAGTTTAACGATACTACCAACGCATAAGAAGAAAGTAAACTATGTTAAATGGGAAGTTCCATATGTGAGAATGGTAAAATTAAATGTAGATGGGGGTGCTCGTAATAATCCGGTAGAGGGACGGGGTGGTGGTGTGATCCGGGATTCAAATGGGAGATGTATTGCTGGTTTTGTACATTGTTACGGAAATGCTACTAATACGGTTGCCAAATGTCGTGCTTTACTAGCTGGCCTTCGTCTTTCCAAACAGTTACGCTTTCAGAACATTCTAGTAGAATCAGATTCCTTGATGGTAATGAATTGGCTTGCCTCTGGAATTTGTCAACTCTGGTTTCTTTGGGATTTTTGGGACGAGATACAGGAGATTGCTATGGAGATCAATGCAAGGTTTAGACACATTTTTCAGGAAGCAAATATGGTAGCGGAATTTTTGGCAAAGGAAGGAACACAAGGTGTAAATTCTAAGTTTTTGGGCTTGGGTTTTGAGAACACACGTTTGTGAGGCTTGATCTGTATGGATAGGTTGGGGATGGTTTTTATTAGAGAGAAATAATTTTTTTTTGGTTGTTTGAGTTTGTTTAGGGTATTCCTTCACCGCAAGTGAGGGATTTTTAATAAACTTGAGACGGGGCTGCTATGCGGGTGGCTTTTGGCTCTTGAAAAAAAACAAAACAAAACTTGTTACCAAGCAAAGATTTTTGATGTGGCTTTTCACATCTTTGGGAACTTTAGCCCAGGAGGATGTAGCCATCAGCGCATACGTGCGAGTAAGGGTACCGACGTAAGAAGCAAGCCAAGCTGCCGAGTCCCCGGAGCCACCGGTGTGATCGTCAGGTATATCAACGTTAATTTTACCCACTTTCCTTACTTTCTCTATGCAGACACCCTTCGTAATGCCTCTAACTCGGTGCTGATTTACAACAACTATATATACAATAATTAAAGCATATATTTTAATTAAATTATTTTATTTGAAAGATATACAGTGATAAAATACCTTGTTCTGGTTCTAGTGATGATGACCCACCATTGTTGGCAAGTGAACCATATAGGGAGTTAGTAAGGGGTGGGGATGACTCACGTGTTCTTTTGCGTTTAGGAGGCATATCTGTTTGAAATTATAATAAATTATTATTCGAACAAGATACATGGCCTGGCACAAATTGTGTATTCCGTGTGATGAGGGCGGTGTGGGTGTTAGGGATCTTGATGAGGTCCAGCAGACCATGTTTTTAAAGTTTGGTTGGCAGATTTTGACTCAGGATTCTCTTTGGGCCAATTTCTTCTGTGCTAAATATGCGAAGAATTCTCATGTTTCTCTGATGCAAGAGGGGAGGCCTGGTTCTCAGTTTTGGATGAATGTTCTTCATGGTATCCCGCTGCTTCTTCAGAAGTATCAATGGAAAGTGAGACAAGGGAATATTTCCTTATGGTACGATAAATTTATGGAAGATGGACCCCTTTGTTCTAGGGTGAACTGCATTACAGAGCCTCTTATTCGTGTGAAAGATTTAGTGATTCAAAATTGTTGGGACGTGGAAAAACTTAATGCCGTTGTCGGTACCCAGCTGGCAGGGGAGGTGATGGGTTCGGTAAGTGGGTTTAAGAATAAAGAGGATATGTTAATTTGGCTCCCTGATAAACATGGTAATTTTTCTACCAGATCGCCTTGGGATATTTTTCTTGTTAAATTCCCAAAAATGGAGAATGCGTCTTGGATTTGGAACAACTTGTTGCTGGGCAAAATATCGACATGCATGTGGAAAGCTTATTTTAATTGTCTCAGTGTGGATGAACAAGTTCGTAAGCTTGGTATTCCTATCGTCTCTTGTTGCAATTGCTGTGAGATTCGTCAGAGTGAAGATCTGAATCATGTTTTGGGGAGTGGTGACTCGCTAGTGCTCTTTGGAGGAAAGTTTCTGCCGAAATGGGTTTCCCTTTTGTGGCTATTCAAGGTTGGAAGGAACGTAGTGTAGCATGGTTTCGCCGTGCTTGTCATCATTCCCAAGTTGGGATCCTTACTGGTTTACTTCCGTCCATTATAGTGTGGCGTTTGTGGCAACGCCGTTGTAAGGCTAGAATGGAAGATAGGAGAGAATCTGTTAACGATGTCTGGCATTCTATTAAATTTTGGTTGCATGCTGTTATGGAGAACATTTCCAAAATTACTAAACTTAGTGCAGGGGATGCTAAGATTCTTGCGAGGCTTGGAATTTCACCTATTTTTCCTATCCAAAATTATGAGAGGGTAGTGAGATGGTGCAAACCGTCTCAAGGACGTGTTAAACTGAATGTGGATGGGAGTAGTCTCGGGAATCCGGGAAGTGGTGGTGGTGGTGGTGTACTTCGTGACAGGGAGGGTAATCTTATCTTCGCTTTTTCCAAGTCTTTTGGGAATTGCACTAATACTGAGGCGGAACTCCGTGCATTGCTGGAAGGGGCACGCCTTTGTAGTATTGCCGGCTGGAGGGAGGTGGATATTGATTGTGATTCTCAAGTGGTTGTCTCTTGGGTGAAATCCAAAAAGTGCTCTCTTTGGTATTTATGGGATTTTTGGGACCAAATTGTGGACTACATTGAGGCGATGGATGTTGTGTGTGAACATTGCTTCAGAGAAGGAAATTCAGTGGCTGATGCTCTAGCCAAGGCTGGTGCATAGGGTGCGGACATGCTGTTCTCGAATATACAAAGTCTTCCTCGAGAGATTAGAGGCCTTGTGAGACTGGACAAATTGGATATGGCATACATTCGATCCTAGTTTGGCATGACTAGGGCTCTCTCCAGGTATGTTTCTCCTTTGGTCTTTTTTTTTCCTTACTCTTTGGTTATGCAGGTTTTTTCAGGTTGCTGCGTGTGGTTTTTATCTTTGGTTTTTTTGTATTGTGGTTGTGTTTTCTTGGTTTTTCTGTTTGGAGGTCTGGGTTTTGGGCTTTTTGTAACCCCCTGGCCTCGGGTTGTAACCACGGTATTCCTCCACCACAAGTGAGGGTTTATTAATAAACTTGGGACGGGGCTGCTATGTGGGTGGCTTCCGGCTCTTCTAAAAAAAAAAAAAAAAAAAAAAGCAAAAAAAGATACATTATGGATTTTTATAAGAATTATACCTACACAAATATCTGTTTGAAAATCATTTAGTATCAGTTTTGTTGGACCAGTCGCTCGCATCCTCAATTTAGTTGATTCATGTTCTTCTGACATTTCACCTTCAATTACTTCGGGTTGAACATCTTCTCTACGCAATGGGACCATGTCATATTGGCTTAGATCAACAAATAGATTAATGCCTAAGTCATTTTCTTGATATACTTCTTCATGGTCTGGACTATCAACTTCTTGATGTGGTTTGTCTGCCTCTGGAATATAATCATATACATTTCTTGGTGCAAACTTCTCGACTACCAGCCATGGATTTTCATACTCCGAATCATCTAAATTAAAAACTTGATTTGCCTGGCAAGTGAGAACGAAATGATCATCCTCATACCATTTGTAAGATGTACTGACACTTACAAAATATTCATTCTTACGCACTCCCAACCTAGGATTTGAGACATCACACCAATTACATTTAAATAACCCGACCATATATCTCCCCACATACTTTTAACGCTATGATACCTTCCACAATTTCGTAAAAATCGATATTATCATCCCAATGACTTCCTTCGACTACAACCCCACAATTTTGAGCTTTCCTATATCGTTCTCTGTTTGCTGTGTGAAATCTATATTTATGCACCAAACATCCTGAATATTGGATGGCCTGCTTAGATGGACCACATGCCAAAGCATACACTTCTGGTGAGATTTCACCTGAACTTTTACTATATTTCGATACAACTTACATCAATAAATATTATTCTACTTATATCAATATCATATATAAATATGGTAACATTCAAGGTATAAAGTTCAAATAAATTGTGCATGTTTTTTTTTAGTAATACCTTATGTTAAAACCACAAGGCAAATTCTTCTTCGTGCATCTTTTCTACGTCAATCACACCATTCGTGTGAAATAGTTGTATATGTTCGCTATGTATGTTAATGTGAACTATTAATTTGTATCAATATATACTATATTATTAAAAATGCACTTAAAAATACTATTCAATTAGATGATCATCGCTAACTTCAAATAGTGGTCAATCTCTTCACACTTATTCAAGACATACCATCAAGCTCTCTCACAATAGATTTTTAATTATACATTATAGTTTTTTAATTAAATATTTTATAAGCATATTTTAAGTATTAATCATTTTAATTAGAGTGCTTAAAGATTTTTAATTATACATTATTGTTTTTTAATTAAATATTTTATTAGTATATTTTAAGTATTACAAATGGTTTTAATTAGAGTGTTTAAATATTTTTAATTATACATTATAATTTTTTAATTAAATATTTTATAAGTATATTTTAAGTATTAATCATTTTAATTAGAGTGCCTAAAATTTTTAATTATACATTATATTTTTTTAATTAAATATTTTATAAGTATATTTTAAGTATTACAAATGGCTTTAATTAGAGTGCTTAAAGATTGTTAATTATACATTATAATTTTTTAATTAAATATTTTATAGGTATATTTTAAGTATTAAAGGGTTTGATTCTATTTGAACAAATTAGCCAAATGTTCAAGCAAAATTCTATTCGAGTAAGATTTTGTTCGAAGTGGGTAAATTCAATTCGAACGGGATTCAAAGTGTTCGAATGAGTCCAGCCAGAAACCAGTAACGAAACAGAGCAAAAAATTGAACCACAAAACCCAATTTCACATACATGATGGCATATTTCAATACAATACATTGAAAATACAATTATACCTAAATATGATTGTTAAATAACTTAGAAAACTATAAAAACTTGCCTCTAATTTTTGCAATCCAATAAAAATATCAATGCACATCAAACCTCTGTTCTATCTCAAGAATAAATGCAACAAATATCAATAAATGTGTAAACAAAAATCGAAATGAAAAATAACAAATAAAAACATATTACCTCTTGGTGCACCTCTTTTCTCTCTCAAGAATCTCTTCTCTCTCGCTTCTTTCAAGCCCTCTCTCTCCACAACACTCTCTCAAAGTCGTTTGCCATGCTCTCTCTCTCTTAAACTTTAATTCGAATGAAAATGAATGAAATGACCGGGTTAATAATATGTGAATTTCCGTTTGAATGGATTTTTTAGAAGTTCGAACCCAAAAATCAAAAAACCGCAAATTTTTCCCAAAATATTTTTCCGTTAGAACTGATAATATTAGCGTTCGAACAAAAAAAAAGGAATATTCTCTAGTATATACCAATAATTCGGCACGAAATTTCCCTCCAAACAAAAAAAGTTTGTTCGAATAGACTTTATCTCCATTCGAACTTATTTGAAGTTATTTCGAATAGATAATTATAGCAATATATAAGTATACATAATACACCCAATATTATTATTAGTATATATTAAAACTATATACACTATATAATACTAAGCGTCACTAATAGTATAATACTAAGTTTCTTATAAATCTATAATATTAATTATCGCTAAAAGTATAATATTTTATTTAGTATCACTAATAGTGTTATACTTATTAGTATCACTATAAGTATAATACTAAGTATCGCTAATATTAGTATAATACTAAGTGATATTATAGTACAAATAACATAAATATATGAAAACTAATAGTACTATAATACTTTATAATATATTCTAAGTACTTAGTATATTACTAATATACAATATAAGTATATTAAATATAAGTATTTTATACTCATCTAATGCATAATATATATACTATATTATATATACTAGTTACTTATAATATATATAGGATATATATAATACTCTATACTATATACTATATATATTTATCTAATATATATTATATACATACTAGTCTAGAAATTTCTTATTAATACTAATATTAGTATTATATACTAGTATTAGTAATATAAGAAGTATTTTTTTTACCTGTTGTACTTATATATACTATTTTCTCATTATTATATATTTCATTCGAACGAACACCCTTACCGTTCAAACTTATACCCTTTCCTTTCGAGCGAAATGACGTTATATGCGATGATACAGTTTCTTCTTCGTTTATTTCGTGCTCTCTCATTCAAACCAAAGGATCGTCACCTCCGCCATTCGCAGCCACAACGCCACCACCAACCCTGACCAAGTGCTCAAATCTCCAAGAACAAGAGGTATGGGTCCTCATCTTGTCCATTGGTTTGTTATTTTTTGAAAATAAACATAGGTTCTGAGGGGGTCAGATTTTGAATCAATTCAACCCCATTTTGTTGTTTTGGGGCAAAATGACACAAAAGTAATAGGTAGAATTGATGGGGCTTCACTCCTAAATCATTTCCACCGATTAAAACCAAGGATTATAGAGAATCCTTGAATTTTAAATTCGGGATTGAGTCAACTCAGCCATTTCTGTTTGGCTCAGCTTTGTTCGAATGGAATTTAAAGTCATTTGAATGGAATATAATTTCATTGGAATGGAATTTAAGGTCATTCGAATGGAGTTTTATATGGTCATTCGAATGGATTTTAAGGTCATTCGAATGGAATTTAATGTCATTCGAATGGAATTTAAGGTCATTCGAATGGAATTTGAGGCCATTCGAATGGAATTTAAGGTCATTCGATCTAAAGATGATATTTGTCAGCGCTTATTGATTTACAAAATAAGAGGGTCCCAAGCCTTGGCCAGCTGCTACATAGGGAGTATACTAACTTTGCCCTTGTGTAGATGGCCCAGGTTCATTTTTCCAACTAAAATTTGGATGACTTCCGCAATCTGCATTGTAAGTATTAGAGTAAGGTCCAAAAAAATTTTTAGAGATCATATGCACAGGGTTGGATTGATTAAGCAACACTTCTTTAAAAGCAAGAATTGTTGGGCACGCATTAGTCACATGCCCTGGATCTTCACATATGTTGCATTTTTCAATTGATGGCAAAACATGCATTTCATTGACTTTCTTAAGCTCTAAAGACTAACTTTTTAGACGTCAATGCAAGCTTAGCATGTAAATCATCAGATTCTTTCAAGTGGTATTTACCACCCCCACTAACACATTTTTTATTTTCAGATCTATTATACAAGTCAGAAACATCTCAAGATTGGGCATTTTCAGCCAAATAGTCAAAATATTCAAAGGCTTCCTCGGGCCCTTTGTTGAAGAATTCACCATTGCACATGATTTCTACAAATTGCCTCATTTTTTGTTGCAAACCCTCATACAAAAAGCTAATGACCCTCCAATTCTCATATCCATGGTGAGGATATGCATCTAAAAGGTCTTTGAATTGTTCCCAACAATGATAAAATGTTTCCATATCCTTTTGGCAAAAATTCATGATTTTTCTTTTCAAGGCATTGGTTCTATACATGGGAAATTTTTTTTTTTAAAATTCAGTTTTCATTTCTTGCCAAGTCCTAATGGATCTTGGTTTTAAGGAATTCAACCATGTCTTAGCCTTGTCTTTTAAGGAAAATTGAAACAATTTCAATCTTATGACCTCTTCAGTGCATGTTCTATCCATAAATGTGGAACACATTTCTTCAAACTTTTTAATATGCAAGTAGGGGTTTTCAGATTCCATACCATGAAAGTGTGGTAGCAATGGAATCATTTCGGGTTTGAAATTAAAAGCATTTGCATTAAGAGGTAAAATGATGCAAGAAGAGGTACTAGTCCTAACAGGCTGAAGATACTCTCTAAGTGTCCTGTTTTGATTTGCTATTTCCCTATCATGATGTTCATTTTCAGTCATGATACTATCAGTGTCAGATGATGATTCAAGAGAAAGTGATGCAGAGTTAAAAGATGTCAATGATTCTATACTAAACAATCGAGATGTTCTCTAGTCCAACTAGTCATACAAACAAGAGCAGAAAATCAAAGACAATGAAAAATAAACAGAGAAAAGGGAAAAAAATCAGATGTCACCCAGTCTGTGAAGAGGTCCACAGCTCCACAAATGTCCTCTCAGCAGTAGAGGAATGCTCTGATAAGCACCAGCTGTCCTCGGCAATGGCGCCAAAAACTTGACTCGGTCTCAAATGTGTTGCCAAGTGTAGAAGTGCCAAGTTGTATCAAGAATAAGTCCAGGATCGTATTCCACAGGGACAAAGGGTTATCAAAGCATTTGTGAGACTTTTTTCATAAAAAAAAATGTGTCGACTACGGGAGATGAAAATAAATAAAAAAATGAAATGCAATGTGAAAAATATTGAAAATGAGTTAAGAAAAAAAAGTATAAATTCAAATTCCGCAACAACTTAGTCAAAACTGGAATTAAAGTTTCTAATAAAAAAGGCAAATTAACAAACACTTGGGTTGGGTATGAGACTCTCTTTGTTTTAGATCCTAGATAATTTTCTCAATTAACAATCCAATCAAGACATTGATATCGGAAGATAAAAATTTATGCTCAAGTTTTGCAATATTTTCCTAAGGGATTCTCTACTTTACTAGCCAAACACACATTAACAATCAACTGGGAGAGGCCTTGATAATTTTAAAGCTTTTGTTGTGCCTTACATCAACAACAAATCAAGAGCAAGAGCCGTAATCTATTTTCAATTTAAATCCGACTAGTAACATAGTGAAATCAACATTTATCAACTAAATATTGCATTGAACTAGGACCCAAAACAAATCAAGTCTCATTCCACAACCCAAGCTTCAAAAATTAGCTACACATGATATTTCTAGCAGCAAAAATTAATCTAAGCAAAGCCATATTGAAATCTGACAAAATATCCAAAATGAGATATATCCTAAAGTGCAAAACAAATGGTCTTTGGAAATATGCAGGATTTGAAGAGAAGAAGAACTCAAACATTCATTCACTAGAAACAGCTGCAGTCCAGCAAAATAAATCCAACTGAAAGGTAAAAATGCCCAATAGCAATTCGACCCAAAGGTCTAGAACGAAAACGTAAATAAAAAATAAAACAAATTGACCAAAACCAAGATCTGGAAAAAAAAAACAGCTAGCGCCATCTTAACCTAGCTAAAACAAAAACAAGCAAAAATAAAATTGAAAACGAGCGAGAGAGCTTCCAGCTGTCTTCCACCAAAATTGAAAACAAAAAGCTAAACTACCAAAAAAAAAGAAACTCACTAACCGAAAGGAAGAGAAACAAATGAACCCAGAGAAATAAAATAGAAAACGAGAGACCGACCTCTCTTCTGTCGTCTGAACCAAGCTAAAAAAAAGAAAAGAAAAGTATGCCCCTATGGTCTGCAAACGAAAACCGAAATGAAGCCAAAAAGAAAAGAAAAATAAAATCAGCCCCCCTGCCGTGCGCTCAGTTTTTGCCCAGCACTTCTGTGTGCCCCATGTTCCAGCCTTTCATCTCCTTCAGTCCGTAGCTTCCTTCATCCGTACAGCTCATACAAGGCCCACATTTCGACTCCAGCTCATTGCCGTGCTTCCTGCTTCTCTCCAGTGTGCGTTTGCATCCAAGAGATCTCCAGCTATTTTCCTTCTCTTCCATAAATGCCCTGCATCATAATCTAAATATTTACTATTTTAAAGGCAATATGGAATATTTGTGACCAAAATATTGACATCAATCAATTAGGAGTCCAGTATTAGAATTTGCTGCATAATTAAATGCTCAACTCTTATTTGGTAAAATAAATCATTCACTTTAAGCAACTTAATTACGCAACTCTAACACTTTATCACTTATTCGAACGGATTGGAATCCATTAGAATAAGCAATTTCCAAATACTCGGCAAACAACATCAAATTTCTTCACTTTAATTAGATTACATAATTATTTTGTGGATCAACAGTATAATAATGGCAAGCAGCAGCGGAAGAAAACGTTTCTGACCCCAGACAGGCCAAAGTAGCGGAGCAACTTCGTCTCAGTCGGCCGTGAGGCCTATACTAGTTGAGCGGGAGATCATTCTAGATGACTTCTGTGATCTTACTAGGGAGGGACGGAGCATACATGACATCATCACTGATTGTGGATGGACACAAATCTGTTGGTAGAGGGGTACATCATATCCTGAGATGGTCGATGAGTTTTACCATGCCATGGGAGAGCAGTTTGGTGATGCTCTATGCTACAACTTAGTAGTCCAGGGAGTAAGTATTATCTTCTCTGCCTACATTATTGCTGAGTTTCTTGATCTGCAGTGGGAGCCCGGTGCATATCCTGTAGCAGCAGTAACACCGAGAGCAGCGACTGCACCATCTGATGAGGACACACCAGTCGTATCCTCATCGCCAGCGCCAGGTGTAGAGACTGCAGAGCTAGATGCTGGCTCGGATGATAGTGAGAGCATCGATGAGGTACCTGATGATAGTCTCACAGACGATCAGGTTTGTGAGCTAGTGCGAGACCCCTCGGCTCCTCCATATGATTGCAGTAAAGTGATCCAATAGGCCGAATGTATAGCATTTTTTAGAATGCTTAATCTGATTGTCGGGTATAATGTTGATCCAAAACAACACAAGACTGATTTCAGGATCGAGCGGGCCAGATTTTTGTTACGGATAGCACAGGGGGAGCCGATTGATCTAGCATTGTATTTCTTCCTCCTCATTCGAACAAAGTCATGTTATTCAGGTGGAGGTAGTCTACAATTTGCACTACTGATATCTAACCTCCTACTCCAATCAGGGGTTACAGTGACTTCGAGTGAGCAAAGGTCACCACAAATGGGGCCCGTTAATAAGATCACATTCAGCAAGAGCAAGGGTCACTTGCCGAAGACACATGCAGTACAGAATTTGCCTCCACCTACTGATCCAGCTTCTACTACTGCTGCCCATGTTGAGAGACAGTCTGCTGGGGCTACTTCAGATGAGGTACGAGCTCTAATGGCAAAGTGATTGAACTGAGTTATTGCATATTTTTAATACATTTAGAACCAATATATTTTAATTCTTTCATTACATTATCATTGGTTTTTATATGGAACAATGATTAAGATGAATAAATCTAAGATGTGATTTAAATTGATTAATAGCATGAATTTATACTTAATTTTACCACTATTGATTACTGTGGAGTCTGGTCCACATCGCTCGAGCGGAAGCATTGGTCGCTCGAGCGAAGTCAGGCAGAGTTGAACGCTCGATGTCCGCTCGACACGCTGCTCGAGCGAACATCATATTTTACAGATCTAGGATTTTTTCTGCCGTTAGGATATATATATATATGGGATTTTACATCACATGGCCAGACTTTTGGCCTGAAAAACACTGTTGGATTATAAGCAACACTTACAATTTATTTTTTTGCTTCCATCTTCACTCAGATCTGCAGAAGGGGATTCTCACGAGCAATCATTCACGCAGCAACACATAATTCTTCTGGAGCACTCACTCACACTGCAGAATATTGAAGAGCTCCTTGAGGGGTCCAATTTCTGCTACAGCCCAACCTCCTCCACTGCTTCCAATCTTCATCTCCATTCAATTGGCTTGATCTTTTCATTCCTTACTTGTTATTTAATTTCAGTTTTAAGTTTATGGAATATTTTTGAGATTTTTGGCTTAGAAGTTTGAGCAATTTATTTGTTATTTATTTACTTCGTGCTATTTATTTTTTCTCGCTTCGTTAAGATTTCATTTAATAGTGATTACAATTGCTATGGATTAATTTTGAGAATTTGTGATTTGAATACAAGGATGAACCCTAGAATCTTGATTTTGGGGCTTTTCAATTTTCAGTTCGTATTTTGTCAATTACTTTCTAATCTAGTTTAATTCTTATCTTAGTTTTATTAATCTCTTAGTCTTTTACATTTCAATTCGGCACTCAAAAATTTAAAAATATGAATCTAGTCCATGACTAGTGCCCTTTTTCATTCTTGTTGTATTCTTCCATCCATTGCGCATACCACCATCTTTATTTTCTCTTTGTGAAAATTTTCACCATTTTCAATGAGTTTGAGTTTAAGTAGCTTTCCCTAAGGTGACGATCTAGGAATTTATTCCTAATTATTACGCGACATCCTCCTGTACTTGGGATAGCCTTTGTGCTACTCAATTTTGAGTGAGTCAAGTTTTTTGCGCCGTTGCCGGGGAAAGTAATTTAAATTAATTTTAAACTCATTAGTATTTTTTATATGCTTTTTTAAACTAATGTTTCATGTCATGGGTGAGAGATAGTTCAAATAGGTTGCTTAAAGTCACATCGAGTGTTGAGAGTAGTATACACAGCTTGGAGATAGATAGCTCTTATGTCTTTTCTATGAGTGAGTCAGGTGAGGATATTGAAATTGAACAAAACATGGCTGCACCTGCACCACGCACTCTTAAGGATTATTTGCAACCCACTCGCACCGTTACACCTTAATGCATTGTTTTACCTAAAAATGCACCTAATTTTTCTATTAAGCATGGTATGATGTCAGTGATACCTCAGTTCCACGAGATGGATTCTGAGAGTCCTTACCAGCACTTGATAGATTTTGAGTTGGCTTGCACTACTTTAATTACTAGGGCCGTTACTGATGAGTTTATTAGACTTCGTTTATTTCCTTTCTCTTTAAAGGATAAAGTGAAGATTTGGTTTAATTCTTTGAGGCCTAATTCTATCTCTAGTTGGTCTGATATGCAGGGTGAATTCTTACAAAAAAACTTTCCTTTTCAGAGAACTCATTTTTTGCAAGAGCGAATAGCCAATTCAATTAGAAACCTGATGAGACTTTTCAGGCCAGTTGAAAAAAATTTAAAGATTTGGTAAACATCTGGCCACATCATGGTTTTGAATCTTGGAGGTTGGTGAGTTATTTTTACACTGGTCTCACTCCAGAATGCGAGCAGTTTGTTCAAACAATGTGCAATGGGAAATTCTTTAGCAAGGAACCTGATGAAGCACTATCATTTTTTGACTATCTTGCTGAGAGCGCACAATAGTGGAACACTCGTACTGATCGAGTGTCGTTAACAGCATAGCCACTAAGAGCTATTTCTAGAGGGGCTAGATATGAGCTTAAGGAAGACACTGATGTTCAAGCCCGAATAGCTGCTTTAACTAGAAGACTGGAGGTCATGGAAATGGAAAAAGTGAAGGTTGTGAAAGTAGTAGAGGCATGTTCTATATGTGCTAATTCGAACCATAAGACCCAAGACTGCCCAATTATGCCAGTATTTCAAGAAAGTGGGTCTGAGCAGATGCAATCAGCTAACTGGGTCAAAAGAGTACAGAATCAACCTTTTTCCAACACATATAATCCGGGGTGGAGGAATCGCCCAAATTTCTTATGGAGAAATGATCAGCCTAGTCGGTCTCCACCACCCGCACAACAGCCATTTCATCAGAGTGCTCCTCAGCACCAGTATCAGCCATATTAGAGTTCTCATAGCTATCCTTTTGTAGCTCCTCCTGAATTTTAGCCTCATGTAGTTGCACAGAGTTCTCAACCTTAATCATTTGCAAAGAAGTCTCTCGATGACAGTATGGCACGGATGGCCAATACACTTCAGCAATTCATGTAGATTCAGGCCACCAAAAATAATCAAAACACTCAGGCCATAAAATGAGTTGTGAGGCACTATTAATAAGATGAGCACGACCTTGAGCACCCTAGAGAAAGGGAAATTTCAAGCACAGCCTCAGCCTAATCCTCAAGTATACAGGCAACAACAACAGCAAGTGCATTATATCTCAGGGGATGTTATTGAGACAGCAAAGGTCGTTCTTACTTTGAGAAGTGGGAAGAAAGTTCCTCAACCTGAGATCACCATGGATAGACAGGTAGTTGGTCCTACACCTAAAGAAGTAACAGAGACTGATGAAGTTGAGAAAGAACCAGAGGTAGTGAGACCAGAGCTGAAGAAGCCTGTGAGTGCAGATGCTGAATCTAGTAAGGGGTACCAACCTGTGGTTCCCTATCCTCAGAGATTGGCAGCTGGCCAAAAGAACAAATATCACATGGAGATTCAAGAGATTTTCAAGCAAGTAAAGATTAATATTCCACTATTGGATGCCATACAACAAGTGCCTTCATATGCAAAATTTTTGAAGGATTTGTGCACAATGAAGAGGAAGCTGAATGTAAAGAAGAAAGCTTTCCTAACTGAACAAGTCAGTGCATTGATATTGAGCGAGACTCCTCAGAAGTTTGGAGATCCCGGCTCTCCCAACATTTCCATTATGATCGGTGAGTCATGCATTGGGAGAACTTTACTTGATTTGGGGAGTAGTGTGAACTTGCTACCATTCTCAGTGTATGAGCAGTTGGGATTGGGTGAGCTAAAAAAGACCTCCATCAGGCTACAGTTGGCTGACAGATCAGTTAAGGTGCCGAGGGGTATTGTAGAGGATGTGCTGGTCCAGGTGGACAAATTCTACTACGCAGTGGATTTTGTAGTTCTTGATATGCAGCAGCCAGTCTCCACTATTTACCAAGCTCCTGTCATCCTTGGAAGACCATTTCTAGCTACATCAAATGCTTTGATTAATTGTAGAAGTGGAGTTTTGAAGCTTACTTTTGGAAACATAGCACTTGAGTTGAACGTTTTCAATGCTTGCAAGATGCCAGCACATTTTGATGACACAAGTGATTTGAATACTGTGGAGAGTTTGACACCAACATAATTTATTTGCTCAACTTCTCCTTTCTCTGATAATGATTCTATTTTTCAGATACCTAAATTTTTACTTGATAAAAGAATTGACCAGATTGATGAAGATGACTTTGAATTTTTGGATTGTTTTGCAGATTCTTCTTTACCACTTGAAGTACAATTTGTAGGCACTAGATGGAAACCCCAATTTGAAACTTTACCACCACCAGACATACTTAAATATTTAGAGGAAGAAGTTCCCCAGTTGGAACTGAAACCACTTCCTCAAGATTTAAAGTATGTGTTTCTTGGTCCTGAAGAAGGCACTTTTCCTGTGGTGATTTCCTCAAAGTTAAATTAGAAGGGTGAAGCCCAGTTGATTGAAGTCCTAAAAAAACATCGAGACGCAATTGGTTGGACAATAGCCGACATCAAAGGTATTGATTCTGTTGTTTGTACCCACAAAATCCATCTTGAAGATGATGCTAGACCGGTTCGTGATTCTCAATGTAGGCTCAATCCTACCATTAAGGAAGTTGTTAAAGAGGAAGTGCTTAAGCTGCTCGCAATGGGTATCATTTACCCCATCTCAGACAGTAAGTGGGTAAGTCCAACTCAAGTGGTACCAAAAAAATCTGGTTTAACTGTTGTCAAAAATGATAAAAATGAGTTGATTCCTACTAGAATGGTTATTGGCTGGAGAATGTGCATTGATTATAGAAAACTTAATTCAGCCTGTAGGAAGGATCATTTTCCTTTACCATTCTTGGATCAAATTTTAGAAAGAGTGGCTGGTAATGTAAATTATTGCTTCTTGGATGGATATTCTTGTTATTATCAAATTGCTGGTAATGCATATTATTGCTTCTTGAATGGATATTCTGGTTATTATCAAATTGCTGTAGTGCCTGAGGTCCAGGAGAAAACCACTTTCACCTGTCCTTTTGGCACTTTTGCTTTTACTAGAATGCGTTTTGGTTTGTGTAGTGCTCCAGCCACTTTTCAGAGATGTATGATGAGTATTTTTTCTTACATGATTAATGATATTTGTGAAATATTCATGGATGACTTCTCTGTTCTTGGAAAATCTTTTGATAGTTTTTTGCATAATTTGGCACGTATTCTCCAGAGATGTAAGGAAAAAAATCTTTTACTTAATTGGGAGAAATGCCAATTTATGGTTACTCAGGGCATTGTCTTGGGACATATTGTTTCTTCTGAAGGTATAAAGGTCGACAAGGCAAAAATTGAATTAATATCTAAACTTCCTATCCCTAGGACAGTTAAGGATATTCGTTCTTTTCTTGGTCATGCTGGCTTTTATAGAAGGTTTATTCAAGGGCTCAGTTCTATTGCAAAACCTTTGCGCACTCTTTTACAAAATGATATTGAATTTGTTTGGACTGATGAGTGCCAAAAATCTTTTCATACCCTTAAATCGCTTACCACTGCCCCTATTGTGCAACCCCCGCAGTGAGACCTTTTCTTTGAAATCATGACAGATGCTAGTGATTATGCCTTAGGAGCTGTTTTGGGGTAGCGTGTGGATAATAGACCTTTTGTGATTTATTATGCCAATAGAACCTTGAATAATGCCCAGAAAAATTATACCACTACTGAAAAAGAATTGCTTGCAGTGGTTTTTGCACTTGATAAATTTTGGACTTATATTCTTGGTTCTCCTGTTACTATTTTCACTGACCACTCTGCTCTTAAGTATTTGTTGGCTAAGAAAGATGCAAAACCATGCTTGATTCGCTGGATTCTACTACTTCAAGAGTTCAATATCATCAACATTAAGGACAAGAAAGGAGTTGAAAACTTGGTAGCTGACCACCTCTCTAGATTGCCATCATCCTCCTCTTCAAATGTCAGCCTTCCTCTTGATGATAGTTTCCCGGATGAGTAGCTGTTTGTGATTAATAGAGCTCCATGGTATGCTGACGTAGTCAATTATCCGGTGACTGAGCGAATGCCTTCTAAATGGTCCACCCAAGATAAGTGTCGATTTCTCTCTGAGGTACGACACTTTTACTTTGATGATCCATATCTTTTCAAATATATATTGTTGGACCAATTGATTCGAAGATGCATTCCTGATGATGAGTTTTCTTTGGTGTTGAGATTTTGTCATATGGGTGCATGTGGTGGTCATTTTTCAGCAAAGAAAACATCGCTAAAATTTTGCAAAGCGGTTTTTACTGGCCTTCCATGTTTAAAGATGCTTATAATTTTTGTAAGGCTTGTGAGCCTTGTCAAAAATTGGGATCCATTAGCAAAAGAGACATGATGCCTCTTTCCCCTATTCTTACCTTAGAAATTTTTGATTGTTGGGGAATAGACTTCATGGGACCTTTTCCAGTTTCCTTTGGAAACACATATATTTTATTAGCTGTGGATTATGTTTCAAAATGGGTGGAGGTCGTCGCTTGCAAAACAAATGACCATCGTGTTGTCCTAAAATTTTTGCAATCTCTGTTTGCTCGTTTTGGCATGCCCAAAGTTATCATAAGTGATGGGGTTCTCATTTTTGCAACAAACCATTTTCTACACTCATGAAGAAATATGGTATCACACACCGAGTTTCTACCCCTTATCACCCTAAAAACAATGGGCAAGCAGAATTGTCAAATAGAGAGATAACAATCATTTTAGAGAAAACTATCAAGCCTAATAGGAAAGATTGGTCAGTTAAGCTTCTTGATGCTTTGTGGGCTTATAGGACAGCTTTTAAAACAAATCTAGGGATGGCTCCTTATCGATTAGTATATGGTAAAGCTTGTCATTTACTTGTTGATATTCAGCATCAAGCTCTTTAGGCCATAAAACATGTTAACATGTCACTTAATGAAGCTTCAGGGTTGAGAAAATTGCAGATCAATGAATTGGATGAAGCTCATCAGAATGCTTATGACAATGCTCAGCTGGCGAAGGAACGCATGAAAATTCTACATGATCAGAAAATTCATCCAAAGCATTTTACACTTAGCCAGGAAGTTCTCCTTTACAACTCTCGCTTGCATATTTTTCCTGGTAAATTGAAATCCTGATGGAGTGGGCCGTACATTGTAAAGAACGTTCATCCTCATGGCGTGGTAGACATTGTCAATCCGAAGAATGGCAATAGCTTCACTGTCAACGGACAACGTCTAAAGTCATTTCTGAAGGTCTTTGATCCACATGAAGAGATCTTGCTTGTGCAAGATTCTAGGGAAGTGTTTTGATTTTTTTTTCCTCTTTACAGTTTTCTTTATTTGCATTTTATTATTATTATTATTTGTTATTTTCTTTGATTTTATATTTCATGTTGATTTTTTTTGTTTTTGCTTGCTTATTTCTGTGCACTTTGTTTTCTTTTGTTCGATTCATTGAGACCATGTCTCTCACTAGTTGGGGGGTAGCGTGTGCACAGTTTGAGAAAAAAATAAAAATAAAAAAATAAAAAAAATAATAATAATATGATGTGCATTGATACATTTATGATTGAGCATCTTGGTGGAATTTGAGCATCTTGGTGGAGTAGTTGAGCGGAATCATTTTGTGAAGATTTATTTTCAAGCTTAAGTATAGAGCATGATTTTTGATGCATCATATTTTGTTGATGTGTGGCTTGAAACACCGGGATGCTATACTTATTGAGATGAAACTTGATAAGATTTTTGTAGAACGAAGGGAAAATTTTGAGGGACATTTTGCACATTTTTTTTTTCTAAACAAGCAAGGTATATATATATAGAGATACTACAAAGTACAATTACAAATTTCAAGGAGGATCAAAAAGAAAGAAATGGAAAGAGCCATCTAAGGGTATGCTTCCAAAAACAAGATTGGTTGCTGCCCATTGCGCTACAGAATGCGCGCATCGATTTGCAGATCGATGAATTTTGACAAAACTCCAAAGCGAATTACTTGCATACAGATGTTGAATATCCTTAATGATATTGAAAATATACCAGTTTAGAGCAGAAGATTGGTCTGAAATAGCTGAAAGAACCAATTGTGAGTCTCCTTCAAAAATAACCTGAGTATGTTTGGATGATGCCGCCATTTTAGTGGCGAGGAGTGTTGCTGTTGCTTCAGCGACAAGAGGGTTCTGGGACTAGATTTTATCAGTTTGAATGCTCTAAAAATTACCTATATGATCTCTGCAGACAACTGAAAGAGTGGAAAAAGTATCTCTGATTGCAACATCAAATGAGTAACTCAGGAAATTTGGTGGTGGGGGTTGCCATATTGCTTGCTTTTCCTTTTGCTTCGTATTCCAAGAGTCTTTGTAATTGAGATAGATATGATTCAGTTGGATTTTTGCTTCTTCAATATTGAATTGAAGTTGGTTGTGCACTATGTCATTTCTTTGTTTCCAGATAAAATCTAAAGTTATGGCTGCAAAAAGTTGAAAAGAATGAATCTTTGAAGCTTGAAGGCCTAACTCTGCATGTGGAGAAATGATCATTTTGATCCAATCTGAAATTGAGGAAATCGGGAGAGCTTCTAGATTTAAAGGCCAAGAACTTTGACTCCATAGAATTCTCACTATTGGGCATTTAATAAAGAGATGGAGTGTAGTTTCTTCAGCTTGATTACACATCGGGCATTCATCCGAAACTGAGATTGAAATAACTTCGTTCACTCTTGCTTTGGTTGGAAGAATATTCCATAGTAGTTTCCATATCAATAGCTTGTGCCTTTCATGAATTTTCAATTTCCATCAAGACTTGAATAAGCTTTGTGAAACAGGTTGGTATGAAGATTCTTGCCCATTGGTAATTACCTGATATGCTGTTTTAATGGAGAATTTTCCATTCTAAGATGGGGCCCAAACTATTCTATCTTGGATCTGTGAGAAGATTGGTAGAGGGATTTTCAAAATTTCTGTGGTGCTTTCTTGCTCGAATAAATCTTGCATCTTCCTTGTATCCCAATGTCTTGGATTACCTGTGATGAGGTCTGAGACCATTAGATCTGGATGAGCTTGATCCATTCCATGCAATGGGATAGGTTTAAAGTTCTCCTTAGTAGGTATCCATGGTGCTGCCCATATGTTGGTTGTGAGACCATTATTAATCTGAATACATCTTCCTTTGGTAATTGTGTCTCTCGTTTGTAGAATACCTTTCCAAAAATAAGAATCTGATTGGCGTTGTTGAACTTGCAAGAAATCTGATGTTCTAAGATATTTTGATCTTAGAATTTCATACCATAGTCCAGTCTATCTTTCACACATAACCCATCCTGTTTTTGCAAGAAGAGCTTGATTCATGTTTGTCATTTGTCGTAGTCCAAGGCCACTTGAGATTTTTGGTTTGCAAATGGATTTCCATGATTTGAGAGTCAGATTATGGGTGTTATCTTTTGGAAATCCCCACCAAAAGTTCTTGAAGCTTGTGTCTAGTATCTTATAGACTATTTTGGGGATCAGAAAGGTTGTCATGCTATATGTTGGAATAGAACTTGCTACTGATCTGATTAGCATTGTTCGGCCCGCCTGTGATAAGATTTTCATTTTCCATCCTTCTAACTTTTTCTCCACTCTGCTTAGAAGCTCTTTGAAATTTTCTTTCTTGTTTCTGCCAAAAGTAGTTGTGAGACCCAAATACTTCATTTTTTCTGAAGAGACTTTGTATGGAAGCCAATTGTGAATTTCTGACTTGACTGCATTGTTGACATTTCTTGTGATGAAGATTGTGGATTTCTGCATGTTGATCTTTTGGCCTGACCATTGTTGGAATTTTCTTAAATTTTCTGAAATTGCTTGGGCATTGTCTGCAGTTGCCTTTGCGAAAATGATCGTGTCATCTGCAAATATTAAGTGTGAAACTGGTGGGCTTTGCCTGCTTAATTTGATTCCTTCCAAATTTCCTCTTGCTTCTTCTTTTAAAAGGATCCTTGATAGAACTTCTGTTACTAGAATGAAGAGAAAAGGGGATATTGGGTCTCCTTGTCTTAATCCCCTTTGAGAGTTGAAGAAACCCCTCGGTGAGCCGTTAATGAGAATAGAAAAAGTAGCTGTGGTGATGCATTCTTTAATCAGGTTAATCCAGTTTTGGCTGTAACCGACTAAACTCATTACCCTGAATAAGAAATCCCACTCGACCATGTCAAAAGCTTTTTCCATATCAAGTTTGAGGGCCATCATTCCTTTGTTTCCTTTTTTCTTCTTTAGAAGGTGAAACAGTTCATGTGCTATGATAGTGTTTTCCTTTATGTTTCTGCCAGGGACGAAAGCTGTTTGCAAAGGAGATATAATGGAATCTAAGGTTAGCTTGAAACGATTGGCCATTATTTTGGTTATAATTTTGTATATGACATTTCTGAGACTAATGGGGCGGTAATGGCTTAGGTTATTTGGATTTGGAATTTTTTGAATAAGAGCGATATTGGTGTGATTGATTTGTTTCAGCAGTATACCCCTTCTGAAAAAATTCTGCACTGCTTCCACTACCTCCTTTTTAATGATGCTCCAATAATGTCTATAAAACAGAGCTGTCATACCATCTGGGCCAGGTGCTTTGTGATTAGGGATTTGTTTTAGGGCCCCAACTATTTCTGCTTCACTTGGAACTGCTAGAAGATTCACATTGTCTTGGTCTATAATTTGCTTCTCAAAAAGATCTTCTAAACTTTCCGGGAAAGTAGGTTTTGAAGAAGTATAAATGGATCGAAAATGACTTATGAAAGTATTTTCAATAAGAGTATGATCTATAGACCAATTACCTGGGCCTAATTTGATGGCGTCGATTGAATTTCTCCTTCTTCTGATTGTTGTTGATAAGTGGTAGAATTTGGTGTTAAGATCAGTTGAAGTGAGCCATGCTATTCTTGACTTTTGACGCCACAAAGTTTCTTCATGTTGTCTTTGTTTTTGAAGCTTGTGTTGGAGTTCTTTCTCTTTTTCCTGGTTGTACTCACCAATTGGTTTGCTTTGGATATCAATCAAATCTGATTCCAACTTTTGTACATTGTCCTGTATTTGACCAAAGTGATTCCTATTCCAGAATTTGAGAGCTTCTTTTGTATATTTGATTTTCTGACAAAGAATATAAGCCGGGTTGCCCTGAAAAGCTTTGTTCCATGCTTCTCTGATAATGTTATGACTGAGCGGTTCATGAATCCAGAATTCTTCAAATTTGAAAGAAGAGGCATGTTTCTGGTTGTTGATTGTGTGAAGCAATAAAGGGTGATGATCTGATGCTGATGATGCCAAGTGTTGTAAGGATGCATCAGGGAAGAGAAGTCTCCATTCTTGATTTGCTATTGCTCTGTCTAATCTTTCTCTAATGAGAGCCATTCCGCTTCTGTTATTAGACCAAGTGTATTGAGGGCCTGAATAACCAATGTCAATGAGGCCGTGTCTGTCCATGATTGCTTTGAGTCCTCGGTTGCTATTGGTAATAAAAGGTCATCCCCCATACTTTTCATTTTGATTGATAACATCATTGAAATCTCCTATACATAACCAAGGGCCATTAAAAGCTTGATGAATAGAGTCCAGGTGACTCCAAAAAGACGCTTTTTGATGCTGTTGTGCAGGAGCGTATACATAAGTAAGTAACCAAGGATGATAGAACGGATCAGAATACACCAAAACAGAAAAAGCATTCATATTCAGATTGACCGGTTCTATGTCCATCCCCGGTCTCCACATAAGTAACAAGCCACCTTTTTTACATACTGCAGGGATACAAACAAAAAAATGGAAATCTAAACTATGTACAATAGATATGGTGCTATCATCCGACATCAAGGTTTCCGACAAGGCCCCTGCAATTCCAGGCCAGTGTTCTCATTTGGCTTTTGGAGGCATTTTGAAGCCTGCCTCGCTAGCTGATTTGGATTTGCTGTGAGAATGAGTAACTGGCTTACTATATGGATTCAGCCTTCCTTTTCCTTTTGATTTTTTTTCTTTGCCTTTTGTTCCTGATTGCATGTCCATGAGAGTGAGAGCTGTTGTAGATTCTTCTGAAAAAAGCATTTTAACTGTTTCATCAACTTGCTCTGGTTTCTCTATTTTGTTGAGGTGCTATGATTTTCTTGTTGGTTCATAAAAGGACTCTGTATCATGTGGCCTTTTGGATGGAAGAAAATCTTGAGTCTGAGATTGAATGGGCATTCGGTTGAGATGTTCCTCTTGAGTAGACAGAGATTTAATATCTTCAGATTTGCCAATAATAAAATCAGTTTCAGTTGGTATTTCCAAAGGTGCAACCGGGTTATCCACTTGCATTGAACTTGAATCTTCTAGCAACTGAATTGTAAGATTGGATTGAGTTGGAATTTTTTCTGGAATAGGAGCATGTATTACCGTGGATATGCAATGGTCTAAGGAAGTAGCTAACTGAGCAGCAGTAGGAGTAGAGTCTATCGTTGAGAGGACAAAACCATGCTCCAAGTTAGAACCTTTCAGATGATTGAATTCGGCAGACTTGTATTGAGTTGGGATGGGCCAGCTTGTAGATAAATCATGTGGGCTCTTGAAGTGAGGACGTGTCTCAATGGGCTGGAAAGCTTAAAGTAGCTTGATGGGCTGTTGAAGGTCCAGGCCCAGGCACGTTAATTGTCTGAAGGCTCCTATAATCCTTGAAGGCATAATAGATTTTCTGCCACTGAGCATTCCACGGTTTTTCATTTGCTTCCGTCGGCAATATCTTATCTTGATGGCTATGCACGTGTTCAGCTGTCCCTTCCTTTACCTGCTGTTCTGAAACCAGATTTGAAGACAAAAGGGATATTTTGTTGCCGAGAGAGGTATGGTTGTGGGATTCGGTCGGTGGCTCTTCAACAGTAAAAATATTTATTCTTCTGGTTGGGAAATTAATGCTCTTTGTTCACTGTAGCAGACCAGTTCTTGAGGGAGTGCTGGATTCGTGGTGTTGAAGGTTTCCGATGGGTTTTTGGTGGCCGATGTTGAGGGGGCAAGATGGATCCAGCCTTGGTTGTTTTTCTTCACCACCGTTGATGTTCTTTCGGTAACTTCTTGCTGAGCTCTCATTGAAAACAGATTCAGATCTTGTTGTTGAACATTGGTTGGCTTCTCTCTATTTTGATTACCATAGAGATTAGTTTGACTGGAAATTTTCCCCATGAAATCGGTTTCTGTTGGTTGCCGGTGACCTGTTTGTTGAAAAGCCTGAGATATGCCTTGGTAGTTGTTGTACTCGGCTTTGATCCAGGGGCCATAAATTAATCTTGTCGTAGGTGAACTTAGAAATCCACAAAAAACTTGGGAATGACAGAGTCTACCACAGGCATAACAGAAGTCTGGAAGTTTTTCATATTTGAGAGCTATCCATATTTAAGAATTATCTAACCTTGGCATCATAAATCCTTGCTGTAATGGCTTAGTGACATCAATTTCAACCTTGATTCTGATGAATTTTCTGAAAGCTAGTCCATAAAGAGGATCCTCTTCCACTTTGATCAAAGTTCCAAGTGCTCTCCCTATTTGAATAGCATTTTCTAGAGTAATATAATCCAAAGGCAGGCCATGGATTTGCACTTGGAATGAAGCATGATTTAAATTGATTTCTTTGAGAGTGGCCCCGGTTGGCCACTGTTTTAGGACCAGAAGATGCCCTTTGAAATTCCCTGGGGCTTGATTGAGGACTCTAAGTTTATCTTGGGTATTTCTAAAGGTGAAAATAAAACTGTTTATTTCCATATCTTCAATAAGGAAATTTTGTATGAAGTTCCATGATGCTTTGATGCATGAATGTATTGCAAATTTGTTTAAAGACCGATTGGCTACCAACCTGCCTATCAAAATTTTGTTTGAGATGTTTTGAGCTGATGCTGGCGCTGGATGCAGGTTGAGATCATTATTTACTATTCATTGATTTAACACAGGAGAAGTAAACTGCAGGACTACCGAACCATGTCTAAAAAACAATTTTGAGAAAAGGAGAAAAAAAAAGGGAAGAGGAAAATGAGAAAAAAGAAAGAACAAGGATTTGAAAAGATTAAAAAAAAGGAATAAAGGCGACTTAGTGAACTTTCCTAAGTAAAACGGCTAGAAACAGTTACCCAAGACTTTGGGGGTTGAGTGTTCAACCTTTCAAAACAGAGCTGGCGTGAAAACTGCTAGTCCCTTGGGCTTTGAGGTAGTTAGAATCAGCAATGATTAATCTTAAGGTTGAAAAATCCTATGACAAATCATGACTAGTAATGAGGAACACACAACCAGTTTAGCTCTACACACACATTTGAGTTCTGAGATATTTGCCTCAATTCTATGTGAAAGATTGTTGAGATAGTCTTGGTGGGTATAGCCCTTGGGAGTTGAGTAGTAACGTGTCACTTTTGTGAGAATTCAGAATTTTGTTTGATTGTTTCTGTTTGAATTTCGATCTTTATGCAATATTCATCTCAATTAATTTTCACTATTTTGCTCAAAGATTAGCTAAATGCTAGTTGGGTGTGATTGAGTTAAGTTATTGCATATTTTTAATACATTTAGAACCAATATATTTTAATTCTTTCATTACATTATCATTGGTTTTATATGAAAAAATGATTAAGATGAATAAATCTAAATTGTGATTTAAATTGATTAATAGTATGAATTTATGCTTAATTTTACCACTGTTGATTACTGTGAAGTCTAGTCCACATCGCTCGAGCGGAGGCATTGGCCACTCGAGCGAATTTAGGAAGATTCAAATGCTCGAATGCCGTTTGACAGTGAGCTCGAGCGGGTTGCAGGAAAGGAGTTCGCTCGAGCGAAGTCAGGCAGAGTTGAACGCTCGACACGCCGCTCGAGCGAACATCGTATTTTACAGATCTAGGGTTTTTTCCGCCGTTAGGGTATATATATGGGAGTTTACTTCACATGGCCAGACTTTTGGCCTGAAAAACACTGTTGGATTACAAGCAACACTTACAATTTAGTTTTTTGCTTCCATCTTCACTCAGATCTGCAGAGGGGGATTCTCATGAGCAATCATTCACGCAGCAACACATAATTCTTCTGGAGCACTCACTCACACTGCAGCATATTGAAGTGCTCTTTGAGGGGTCCAATTTCTGCTACAGCCCAGCCTCCTCCACTGCTTCCAATTTTCATTTCCATTCAATTGGCTTGATCTTTTCATTCCTTACTTGTTATTTAATTTCAGTTTTAAGTTTATGGAATATTTGTGAGATTTTTGGCTTAGAAGTTTGAGCAATTTATTTGTTATTTATTTATTTCGTGTTATTTATTTTTTCTCTCTTCGTTAAGCTTTCATTTAGTAGTGATTACAATTGCTATGGATTAATTTTGAGAATTTGTGATTTGAATACAAGGATGAACCCTAGAATCTTGATTTTGGGGCTTTTCAATTTTCAGCTCGTATTTTGTCAATTACTTTCTAATCTAGTTTAATTCTTATCTTAGTTTTATTAATCTCTTAGTCTTTTACATTTCAATTCGACACTCAAAAATCTAAAAATATGAATCTAGTCCATGACTAGTGCCCTTTTTCATTCTTGTTGCATTCTTCCATCCATTGCACATACCATCATCTTTATTTTCTCTTTGTGAAGATTTTCATCATTTTCAACGAGTTTGAGTTTAAGTAGCTTTCCCTAAGGAGACGATCTAGGAATTTATTTCTAATTATTACACGACATCCTCCTGCACTTGGGATAGCCCTTGTGCTAGTCAATTTTGAGTAAGTCACAAAGCACCGCCAAATTATAAAGCATGAGTACTTCATTGAGCTCATCATGGAGAAGCTTAACGACCTGGATGGATGCTTATATACCTTACAGTAGGATTTTGATTTACTTAACAAATAGATATTGTTAGTTATTATTTTAGTTTTTTTATGTTGTTTAGAACGTCTAACTCCTTTTGAGAAGTAATTAATGTATAGTTTTTATTTTTAGTGTTTGCTAGCCTCTTTATTGTTAATTATATTTTCTTTTCATTATACTTAATGTTAAACAGGGGGTCGCCCACATGGGCAGACCCCCCATCCAGTGCATTTAAGATGCACGTAACCCGTATATTAAAGGTTGGCCTTTAAGGCCAGCTGTGTAGGGAGGGCTATATATAGCCCCCCTCCTTTTGGTTCTGGTGGACCCATCGATGTAGCAAAATCTCTCTCATTTGTTATCTCTTGAAATAGTTTTTAGGCCGTGGATTTGTTAAGTGTTACTCTAGTTTTATAACTACGTACACTTTACCACTAAGAGGAAGAGCTTGAGTTTTGTCGATTTGGAGAAACTCGTGGAGCATTTTTATAAGCTGAACTTGAGACACTTTCCACTGCAATTTTTTTTAACATTGGTATCAGAGCTTTTGTACCAGTTTATTTTTATTTGCATATGCATATATACTATAAATGTGCCATTTTTTTTTTCACACAAGTGGTGCTGCGATGTTCTCAAAAAAAAAAAAAAAGCCGTTGCGCAGTGGTGCAGCGTGTACCACCTCTGCACTCGGTGGTGCAGCGCGCACCACCTGTACTTGGAGGTGCAGCGTGCACCAAAGGGTGTTGCACGGCACCCCAAGAATGGTGCTCCGCGCACCACGGTGCCGCATGCACCTATGGGAGCAAGCACCGCCTCGGTGCTGTGGACGTGAACAGTAACCGCTGGAGGTAGAAGATGACTCTTAAGTCATCTGTTTTGTGTATGGGCTTGGGCTTTTTCGGCCCAAAGTTTTTTTTTTCTTCTAAACAAATGGGTTGGGCCGAACAGCCCATTGTTTTGCTGTTTTTGAAAAAAAAAAAAAAAGGTGCATTCAATTAGGCCATTTTTGGCCCTTTTTTTTTCGGTACATTTTTTTGAAAGGTAAGCCCATTTTTTTAAAGGAAATAAAACTATAAAATGGCACAATGGGGTTTTGAACCCAAGACCACCTACTAAACTAAGGAGATGAGCACACCACTGGGCTGCAAATATTCTTTGGTTTAGGTGTAGTTTTTTTTTAATTTTTTTTGGTTAAAAAAATAAAAATAAAATAATAAATAAATAAATAATTGTATGAATTAATATATGCTTAGATATATTGATATATTACATGTGATCTTTTATTTAATGTTTTAGATTAAATATGATAACATGTGAATATTTGGTTATATTCATGCTATTGTTTTTCCATAATGTTATGTTACATGTGATCTTTTCTTTAATTTTTATATTAAATGTGATAACATGTATGTGTGAATTGAACATGTGGAAATGTGATTATTTTATCATCGTTGAATGTTAGACTTGAATGTTTATACATTAGTCTTTATTTCTTTTAGTGATAAAAATAGAACGTCCGGCTAAGTAGGCTTAGTTAGAATTGTTAGTGTGAATGATAGGCTGAAAGAATTGCAGTGACCCCAGTAAGAACTATAAATGCACTGTATAGCCAAAAGACCATGGTGACCCTAGTAAGAACTGTAAATGCATTGTATAGCCAAAAAGACTATAGTGGCCCCAGTAAGAACTGTAAATGCACTGATGGAACAAGAAAAATGGACTGTAATGGTCTTATATGAATCATCTTTGTTGACTAGCCCAACAGGTTTCTGTAGTCTGGCTGTCTTTGTAGACTGGCCCAACAGGTTGCTATGGTCTGGGTAGCTGTCCTTGTAGATTGGCCCAAAAGGTTACTGCGGTTTTAGTAGGTTATGTCTTTACATGAGACTAGGACTAGGAGACTACTTAAGATAGTGGGAGTATGGTTGAGATTTATGATGATAAATTCTCCCATATTTTTTTAAAAGAATTTGTGCGGGAATTAAGTTAGAAATTTAATAATTGGATATTGTGGCGCAAGAGATGATTATGAAGCCTAGCGATTTTTCGATCTTGCGACATGTCTAAATTATTCTTTCACTATCTTGAAAGGACGTGGCAGATTTCTTAGGTGTGTGTGTAATATCCTTTCTTTGCATATTGTAGTGATATGGCATCCAAGACTATAGTTGCCGACTTAAACAAGGGGGAGAAATTAGAAGGGGAAAACTATGACATATGGCATCGCAAGATCCAATATGTCTTAGATGAGCAAGAGGTCTTGGAGGCCTTGTCTCACACCCTTACTGTGGCTGTGGAAGGGAACTCAGAACAATACAAGATAGATCAACAAGCCTATACTCAATGGGCTAAGAAAAATCGGCGCGCGCGCATAATAATGTTAAGCAGCATGCACAATGATCTAATGTATGAGTTCGAGGTCTATGATACTGCCCAAAGCATGTGGGAGGCTTTGAAATTGAAGTTTGGTGGAACTTCAGCCACTAGGTTGTGTGGATTAACCATGAGGTTCGACTCCTATAAGATGCACTCTGACCACACGATGAAGTAGATCTTAGGGCTATGTCAACTATGATCCGCGAACTTAGGTCGGCCGGAAACAACCTGACAGATGAACAACAAGTCCAGGTAGTGATAAGATCACTACCAAATTCTTGGGAGAATATGAGCCAAAACTTGATGCATAACGAGAATATCAAAGACTTTGATGATGTCTCGCGTCACTTGAAATTGGAGGCTGAACGCCTAGAGGCTGCTAAGCCCAATCATACGGCCTATGTGGCTAATGTTGGTTCGTGTAAGGCATCAAGGCCTAAGCACAAGAAGTCCAAGATTGAGGTAGCTGCTGGACAAATTAAAAAAGTGTCAAGAACTTCTCAGCGCACCAAGAGGGGCAAGCACAGGAAGAACAAGTCAAAATTAGAGTGCTTTAATTGCGGAAAGACTGGCCACTTTGCTCATGACTGCACTGAGCTGAAAAAGGTACACTCTGACTTTTCTTGCATTGTTTTTGTAACTAGCCATGTGATGGTTGCTCACTCCTATCCTTTGTGGACTGTTGATTCAGGAGCGACCGAGCACATAGCGCGAGACAGAGTCAGATTTGTGGAGTATCGCCGGATTCCAACTGGGAGTCGTGATATCAAGGTGGGGAATGGAGCTAGCGTGGAGGTACTAGGACTTGGTACCTACAAGCTGGACTTGCGGGGTGGCCACACTCTTTTCCTCCACAATGTGCTATATGCTCCCGAGATCCGACGAAACTTACTTTCAGTTGTTACTCTATTAAAACTTGGCTTTCAGATTGTTTTTGAAAAAAATTATGTTTTCTTTTATTTGGGCCATGTGTTTTATGGCAATGCTTTTCTGCAAGATGGTTTTATGATATTGGATTATATAAATGAATCTATTGCTTTTCTTTCTTCATCTGTTGATAATTTGGATTCACATACATGGCATACTAGGCTTGGCCATATAGGACAAGATAGAATGACTCGGTTAGCTAAAGAAGGCCTGATAGGCAATCTTGCTAGGGTTATCTTGCCCACATGTGAACATTGTCTAATGAGAAAAGCTAAGAGAAAACCGTTTGGAAAAGCCACTAGGGCATCTTTTCCACTGCAATTAGTCCACTCAGACATCTGCGGTCCAATGAGTGTGAGGGCAAGACACGGAGGTGTCTACTTCATCACTTTTATAGATGATTTTTCACGTTATGGTCATATCTACTTAATCTCCCATAAGTTTGAAGCATTGGAGTGCTTTAAACGATATCTAAGAATGGTTGAGAATCAGTTAGACAAGAGTTTAAAAACTCTAAGAACTTACTGAGGATGAGAATATCTCTATGACCAATTTAAAAGGCTCTGTGATGAAAAAGGAATCAAAAGACAGTTAACGATGTCGAGTACACCGCAGCAAAATGGCATGGCGGAAAGGAGAAATCGAACACTGCTTGAGATGGTTAGCTCAATGATGGCGCAAGCAAACCTACCAATTTCTTTTTGGGGGGATACACTTTTGACTGCTGCCTACATTCTTAACTGAGTGCCCTCCAAATTAGTAACTTCCACCCCATATGAACTATGGACCGGCGAGAAACCCAATTTGAGTAACTTGCGGCCATGGGATTCTTCTCTGTTGCGTTTACGTACGACCGCTGCATGGCGGCCGTTGATGGCCAGCCTCCCATGGCAGGCCCTCTTCGGTTGTTTGCTGATCTGGTTTCGGCTGTGCCCCAACCATTGCCTGAGACAGTGGTTCTGTTCCGGCAGCCAAAACTTGCTGATGGTGAACTGTTTTTCACGTTTTTGTCGGATGAGATTGCTAAAACTACTGAGCCCTTTAGATTTTCGATGGTGCTAAAGTTTCTTAGACAAAGGCCGTCCCTTGACACCATCCTTGCGTTTATCCGTAATCGCTGGGGCCTGTCTAGTGTACCGGTAGTCTCAGCAATGAAACGTCCCAGGAACATCTTCATCCGCATGTCTAATGAAGTGGATTTTCTTAAAGCTCTTTCGAGGGAATTGTGCGATATGGAGGGTGTTCATTACAGACAGTTTGCATGGACATTGAAGTTTGATGAGGATTTCGAACCGACAATGGTTCCGGTTTGGGTTTTTCTATCGGGTCTTCCGCCAAAGTTTTACCATTCCTCTGTTCTGAAAATGTTCACTGCACCATTGGGAAAATTCATACGCAGGGATAATCCGACGACTTGTGCCACTCGCACAGATGAGGAACGAGTGTGTTTAGAAATCGATGCTTCTAAGGAACCTATCACTCATTTTTGGATTGGTATGCCTGGCATGCAACAAAGTAGAAGGCAAGAGATCATCTATGAAACTCTGCCCGCTTACTGTCCTTCTTGTCGATGTCAAGGCCACAGTATACAAAAGTGTAGTGGACGGGAACAAAAACACAAGGCTAAGGTCGGGAAGATATGGATGGGTGCAAAAATCTCGTAAAGCTGAGGGAGAGAAAGATCACAAGGGCACTAATTTACAGAAAACTGAGAAGTCTTTGGTGCAGTTCGAGGGAGTAGTGGTTGAAGAACATGGGGAACCTAGCAACCGAGGAGGCTCCGTCTAACCCGAATATAGTTACGAACTCGTTGGCTATTGTGAAGATCCATGAATCGGAGGCCACCCGTGGAATGAAAGAGGATCATGGTTTTGATGGGTCAGGAGCTGAAATTATTGACAATGAACTTATAGACGATGGTACTGGTGAGACTCTCGATATGGAGGGCATGCAGTTTATACAGCCGATGCAACCAATTTTTGAGTTGGGGCAAAAGGAAACTCATGTGGCACTTGGCAAACCTGTAGCATATTTGGACTCTGTTGTAAATAAAATTGAGGGCCAACCTGCAGGTAAAACAATTGGAACTGGTATGGAATCTATGGGTATTGCAGAGCCGAGGGTTGAAAATGACCACATTGAGCAAGAAGCTATGCTTGCATATGTGGGCTTTGGTGAGGATGGGCCTCATGATGAGTCACTCCATTCCAAAGGGCTGAATGGGGTTCCTAATTTTTCTGAGTCTCCGTCCGTGATCATCAATACAGAATTGCAAGCTCATGCTGAACCGTTTCTTGAATTGGATGCCAGAGACGAAGTTCATTCGGACCAAGAATTAGAGAGAGATTGACTTAAAGATGACATGAGAAAAGACTACTGTTCTGAGCCTGAAGGCCTTCAAAAATCAGTTGGAAATTTTAATAAAAGGTACTCTACAAGGGCGACTACACGCTCATCTAAACTTAACTTATGATTAGTCCTTTTTATGTTTTGGAATATTCAGGGAGTTCGCACTTCTCAGGTGCGCTTGAGGAAACTTATTAAGCAGTTTCGTCCTAATATTATAGCCCTGGCAGAGCCTTTTTTGTTAGAAGATAAAATTCTTTCTTTTCTGGGAAGGTTCAGTTGTGAATCTTTTTTAACTAATGAAGCTCATGGTGGTAAAATCTGGTTGATGTGGAATTCTAATGTTTCTATTCATTGGCTAGTCAGAACCAATCAATTTATTTCTGTGGAAGTTGAGGACAATGGATCTGTTTATGTGCTTACCATTGTGTACGCCAAGTGTAATCAGTTTGAGAGAAAGACTCTTTGGGAAGATCTAGCAGTGAATGGTCATGGGAATTTTCCTTGGGTGGTTTGTGGCAACTTTAACATCATAAAGGTTGATACAGAAAGATGAGGTGGTCTTCCCCGTCCTTTTGCTGCGATGGAGGATTTTAACACGTTCATTCAAAACTGTGGTTTGCTGGTTATGTCTCATTAAGGCTCGAGAATGACCTGGTGTAATGGTCAAGGCGGGCTAGCTCGGAGTTGGGCCAGGTTAGACCGTTGTCTCCTTGATTCTAATTTTCTTAACCATTTCCCTAATGTGTCTTACCAGGTTTTAGCTCGAATGACTTCCGATCATTTGCCACTGGTAATTCAAATGGGTACAGACCCTTTCAGGTATGGACCTTGCCCTTTTCGTTTTCAGTATATGTGGACTGATCACGCCGATTTCCTTCGCTTGGTTGAGGGGGTGTGGAAAGAGGAGGGCACTCAAACTGGTATGTTTAAATTATCTTGGAAATTGAAAAGACTCAGAATGGTTTTAAGGGGTTGGAATAAACAAGTGTTTGGTAGGACTAATAACATTATTAATGATCTAGAGAACCACATTGAGAACTTGGAGATTAGTCGTCAAGATAATTATAATATTGAAGATGATAATGACCTCATGGCCTCCAAGTTGGAGCTTTTAACTTGGATGGGCAGAGAGGACACCCATCTTTCCCATATGGCCAAAAAAAGCTGGTTAAAAGATGGGGATCAAAATTTGAAGTTTTATCATGCTTATTTGAATGCTAAAAATCATAAAAGGGTCAAAACTATGTGTTTATCTGATGGAACGGTGTTAGATTCCCCTTCTAATATTCATCAAGCAGCTGTGGACTATTTTACTCAATTTTTGGGTGTTGAGAGAAGTAGTCTTTTGCCCACGTTAAGCGATCTGATTTCTCCTGTCATCACACAAGATGAAAATTTGGACATTTGTAGAGCACCTACTCTTGAGGAAATGAAGGATGCTCTTTTTAGTATCCCCATTGATAGCAGTCCAGGACCGGATGGTTTTGGTTCTGGTTTTTTCAGATTTTGTTGGAATATTGTTAAAGATGACCTCTTGGAAGCCATTAATGATTTTTTCATTAATTTTTCTCTTCCCAGGTTTTATACTGCCTCTTTTATAGTCTTGATTCCCAAGATGGAAAATCCTACGGGTTTTGATAAATTCAGACCTATTAGCCTTTGTTCTGTGACTTACAAGATTTGTGCTAAAATTATTGTGAATAGTATGACTAATTTGCTTGTTAAGATGATTTCACAAGAACAAGGAGCTTTTATTACCGGCCGAAATATTTTTGAGAATATTAGTCTTACCCAAGAGATGGGTCATTCGATTCATAAAAAATCTAATGGGCGCAATGTGGTCATCAAGCTTGACATGTCTAAGGCCTATGACAGAGTTGACTGGAATTTTTTATTACATGTTTTGGATGCTTTTGGGTTTTCTCCTAGGGTGTGCAATCTTATTAATATGTGCATCTCTACGCCTTGGTATTCAATTATGATGAATGGTACCTCTTTGGGTTTTTTCAAAGGGAAATGCGGTCTGAGGCAGGGTGATCCGCTCTCTCCTTATTTATTCATTATCATGCAAGAGGTGCTCTCACACCTTATTAAGACTTCTTTTGATAATGGATCTATTGGTCAGTTTTCTTAAGCTAGAGCCACCCCTCTTATATCTCATCTTATGTATGCAGATGATATTGTTGTTTTTGCTAATGGTGCTCAAAGGTCTATAAGGAAATTGATGCAGGTTCTTAAACTGTATGAAACTTGGTCGGGTCAACTCCTTAGTAAAGAAAAGAGTGCTATTTATTTCTCTCGTAAGATTCTTCTTCATAGGAAGGCTTCCTTACTTCACACTACTGGTTTTGTTGAAGGGACCTTTCCTTTTAAGTATTTGGGTGTTCCAATAGTGGATGGGCGGCTCAGAACTAATGACTTTGGTGAGTTGCTTGGAAAAATTAATAAGAAGATTGTGGGTTGGAAAATAAAGATGCTCACTGCTGGTGGCCGGACAATCCTCCTTCGACATGTGCTATCGAGTATGGCTACCCACCTTCTGGTTGTTTTACAGGTTCCTCATACTGTGATTTTGGCTTTGAATAGAATTTTAAGTTCTTTCTTTTGGGGCGACGTTGACGGGAGAGGAAAACGGAAATGGGTCGCTTGGAAAAATATTTGTAGGCCTATTGAGGAAGGTGGTTTGGGTATTCAGGATTTTGATGATATACAAAAGGTCTTACACTGCAAACTTGCCTAGCGTCTTATTCAGGGCAAGTCTCTTTGGGCGGATTTCTTTAAAGGTAAGTATGTTCGAGGCAATCATTTATCTCTTTTGGAGCCTACGAAGGGTACTAGGTTTTGGAAATCTATTGTTAGGTGTATTCCAGATGTTCTGTCTAATTCAAAGTGGATTGTTAGAGAAGGTAATCTTTCTTTCTGGTACGATAACTGGTATGATAGGGGTCCTCTGTGTGCTAACTATCCTGTGATTGGGCACCCGTTGTTGAAGATTAAAGAGTGCCGTCTTGATAATGGTTGGGATTTCTCCTTGCTGGAAAGGCTAGTGGGTTATCAGCAAGCTTCTCATTTGTGGCAATTATTGGCTCGGAGTAAAGAGGGGAATGATGTTCTTATTTGGTTGAAAGATAATAATGGAAATTTTTCTACCAAAAGTGCTTGGGATTGCATTCGGGTTAGGGTTTATCCTTTACCTTGGGCTCAGTGGATTTGGCACAACAACCTCCCTAAGAAAATCTCTATTATGATGTGGAAGGCTATTCATAACTGTTTGAGTGTTGATGCAAAGATTACAAATACTGGTATCCCGATAGTCTCAAAATGTAATTGTTGTCTCATGGGTCATTCTGAAGATCTGAATCATGTGCTTTGCAATGGGGATTTTGCTCGAAAAATTTGGCACTTGGCTACAGTCCATTTAGGCGTGCATATGGGTGTTTCTCATACTTGGAATGATCAAATTAATTTTTGGTTTCATCGTGTGGGTAAGTCTTCTCAGATTCGCCTTATTTTTGGTCTTCTTCCCTCTATTGTGTCTTGGAAGCTTTGGGATTGGCACTACAAAGCTTGGTATGAAAATAAGATTGACACAGTTGATTCGGTGTGGCAAGTTATTAAATTTTGGATCCGTCGTATTTTGCATTTGATTATGAAAGTTACTCCTATCTCGAATCATGATGTGGCCCTTTTAAATAGATTGGATATTCTGGTCTTATTGACTAGACCTAAGAAGGTTCAAGTGGTGAGATGGTTGAAACCTAGGCAGGATTGGGTGAAGCTTAACTCACATGGTAGTAGTTTGGGCAATCCTGGGCAGGCTGGTGCTGGGGGTGTCATTCGTGATAATTGTGGTAGACTCTATATGGCTTATTCTATTCATTTAGGCATAGGATCTAATAATTTTGCAGAGATGAGGAGTCTTTTGGAGGGGGTCCGAAGGTGTCACCAGATGGGTTTTTATAAGGTGGAAATAGAATCAGACTCTCATATTTTGGTCAACTGGATAATTAAAGGTGAATGTAATATTTGGTACCTGGAAGATTATTGGGACGAGTTAAGTAGCTATCTTGCCTGCATGGATTATCGCGTGAGTCATGTTTATCGTGAAGGAAATTGTGTGGCTGATTTTCTTGCTAAGCAGGGTGCCAGGGTTCAATAAGGATTGGCCTGCTGACGGTGACTAGCCTAGTCATTTACGAGGTCTTCTTCATATGGATAGACTTGGCCTTCCTTATCTGCCTATCTCTTAAGATGTCCCAGGTATGTCTTATTTTGGTTTCTTTCTAGTTTTGATGCGGTTTTTGTCTTGGTTTTTTGGCTTTCTTTGTTTTGCAGGGTTTTTTTGGTTCTGGTAGGATCCTATTTTAGGGCTTGTTTATTTATGTTTTGGTGGGGCTCTTTGTATTTGGTTTGGAGTTTGTAGTTTGTTTACGTTTCGTAAGTTTTTGACGCCTGGGTTTGGTCTTCTTGTTTTATTCTGTATCCCCCAGGTGTCCTTTTTGTAACCATGGTTTTCCTTCGCCATAGGTGAGGGCTATTAATAAACTTGGGATGGGGCTGCTATGTGGGTGGCTACCGGCTCTTTTTTTTTTTTTTAAAAAAAAAAAGATAGAGGGAAGAAGTGTATCTTTATAAGGTACTCAGAACACTCTAAATGGTATGTGTTAATAGGTGAACAAACTGATGGAAGTGTAACTGAAATTGAACCACGAGATGTGGACTTCATTGAAAATGAATTTCCAAGTAGAGGTGAGGTTGATAGGAGTTTAAAACTTCGTGAGATTGTGGAACAAGAGGAAAGTGCTCCAAGGAATTTAGTTGAGAATGAGGAAGAAATTCTTCAAGCTCCTACAAATAATAAAAACGACTTAAATCCGAGTAGGAGCACACCACTTGTCAATCAATCACAACAACCTCAATCGAGTAGAAGCACACGTGAAAGTATTCCCCGTCGTCTTTTTGAGATTGAAGGAGAAGCTTTTATGGTAGCTTCGCATGATGATGATGAACCTAGGACAATTCATGAGGCTCTCTCATCTTTTACTAAAGATGAATGGATGAAAGCTCTTAATGATGAGATTGAGTCTATGAAGACTAACCAGGTCTGAGATCTGGTTGATCTACCGACAGGGCGTACGACTATTGGGAACAAATTGGTTCTTAAAGTCAAATGCAAGTCAGATGGATCGATAGAAAAGTACAAAGCTCGCTTAGTGGCGAAAGGATATACCCAACAGGAGGGTATAGACTATGAGGAAACTTTTTCACCAATCATGAGGTTTGCTTCAATTCGCCTGATTCTAGCTATAGTAGCAAACATGGATTTGGAACTCTACCAGATGGATGTTAAGACAACATTTCTATAGAGAACTAGATGAGGAGATCTATATGGATCAACCAACGGGTTTTGTGGTCAAAGGTCAAGAGCGCAAAGTGTGCAAGCTCAAACGATCTATATATGGCCTAAAACAATCATCTAGGCAATGGTACCTCAGATTCCATCGAGCCGTTCTTTCGAATGGGTTTACGATGATCACAGAGGACCATTGTGTCTATGTCAAAAGTCCAAGAAGAGTTTCATTATGTTGTCATTATATGTTGACGACATACTACTAGCTGGAAATGATAAAGGGTTAGTCGCCACAAAAGAGTGGTTATCCTTCAATTTTGAGATGAAGGATATGGGTGAGGCAGAATACATTCTGGGAGTTAAGATCTACAGAGATCGCTCAAAGAGAACTTTTGTGTTTGTCCCAACAGACTTACATAAAGAAAGTTCTCGAACGCTTCCTAATGAGTGAATGTAAACCCATTGACACCCCTGTTACAAAAAGCGAGAACTTATCTAAAGAGTTGTGTCCTAAGACTCAAAGAGAAAAGGAAAAGATGGCCCGTGTCCCTTATACTAATGCTGTGGGTAGTCTGATGTACGCAATGATGTGTACTCGGCCTGACATATGCTATGCAGTTGGCTTAGTGAGTAGATTGCAATCTAACCCTGGACTGGCTCACTGGAAAGCAATCAAGAGGATTATGCGATATCTCAAGGGAACTGCAGACTATATGCTATGCTATCAAGGTTCAGATTTGCAGCTAAGAGGTTACAGCGATGCCGATTGAGGCAGTGACCTAGATGAGTGTAAATCAACCACTGGGTATGTCTTTCTGCTCAACAATGGCATCATTACATGGAGCAGTGACTCGGTTTCGAATGTGCTTCCAAGTGTAGAAGTGTCAAGTTGTATCAAGGATAAGTCCAGGATCGTATTCCACAGGGACAAAGGGTTATCAAAGCATATGTGAGATTTTTTTGTGTAATGAATGTGATGTTTATGAGATAAGAAAATAAAATAAAATGCAATGTAAAAAGAGATTAAAGATGAAGTAAGAAAACAAAGGTATGAATTTAAATCCCGCAAAAAATTAATCAAAGTTGAAATTAGAGTTTTTAATTAAAAAGGCAAACTAACAAATACTTGGGTTGGGTTTGAGACTCTCTTTATTTCAGATTCTAGATAATTTTCTCGATTAACAACCCAATCAAGGCATTGATAATCGGAAGATAAAAAGTTAAGCTCAAGTTTTGCAATATTTTCCTAAGGGATTCTCTACTTTACTAGCCAAACACTCATTAACAAACAACTGGGAGAGGCCTTGATAATTTTCAAGCGTTTGTTGTACCTTACGTCAACAACAAATCAAGAACAAGAGCCACAATCTATTTTCAATTTAAATCCAACTAGTAACGTAGTGAAATCAACATTCAACAACAAAATATTGCATTAAATTAGAATCCAAAATAAATTAAATCTCATTCCACAACCCAAGTTTCAGATATTAGCTATGCATGATATTTTTAGTAACAAAGATTAATCTAAGTAAAGCCATAACAAAAACTAAGAAAATACCAACAAATAAACCTTAGAATGCAAAATAAATAGTCTATAAAATATCTAGCCGTTCAAACGGTCAAAGTGCAAAGAAATAAAACAAACCAAACTAAGTAAATAAATAAAGTAAGAAAAGTAAAATGAAGCTGCCGACCTTGAGGTCTAACGTTTGCACCTCAAAAACTTGACTCCAAAAACATTAAAGCGTGAAAAGAGCACCAAAGAAAAGATGCCGCCTCCTCTGAAATGAAAAAGTAGACTAACAAAACAGCAGAAAAAAATTAAAGAAGAAAGAAAGACAGATAAATTAATCGCCGCCTAACAACCTCCTTTGGAACAGCAAAGAAACTAAAACTTAAGAGAATGAAATTTTATTATGATAATGCCAGCCGTCTGTGGAAGAAGAACTGAGAAACAAGTAAATGAAAAAAAAAACAGAAAGAACCGCCTCCCTGTTCTGCAACCTTCAGCGTAAACGAAAAAAAAACAAAAAGAAGGAAAAAGAAACTAAAGCTGCCGCCGAGAGAGAGACCTGTAACTCTTCTCCAGGTTCTCTACAGCCAAGACATGTAAAAGAAAAGCAGAAACTCAGAAAGACAAGCCGCCTAGCCCAAAACTCCCGTCTGAACGAAAAAGTAAGAAAATGGAAGAAAACCTGCAACTCAACGTAAATGCTAAACGAAGAGTAAAACTAAAGCTGCCGCCTGGTTCTGGAAATACCAAACGAAAAATAGAAAATGAAGCAAGAAATAGAGAGTTCTTCTGTAACGTGAAAAGAATGAATATAAGAAAAAATAATTCAAGTCGCCTACTTCCTCAGGTCTGAAAGCGAAAAACACCTCCTCTCAAACTGCAGAAAAATCAAAGAAAATAAATACCAGTGCTGCCGCCCAGCCATGTGCTTTCCGCCATGCCATGTGCTTTCCGTACCACCTTGCCATGTGCTTTCCATAGAACACCTTGCCATGTGCATGGTTCTGCTACTTCCCACTAGACGTAAAGTAAAGCCATAAAGAAATAAAAAGCCACCGACTTTCCTTGAGGTCTTCGGTCTATGGACTCCAGCCGCACCTGCTTCTTGCATCCAGCTTGTTCTGTCCACTCTCACGAAAAAGTAGAAGAAAAAAAAATAATATATGCCCCTCATTCGGTCCAATAAGATCAGCCGACTATCTCCTATAAAAAATAATAATGAAATCCTAAAGAGAGAGAGCCTTGTCCATCCATCTGTGCGTGCGTGATCGGCCGGCAATGAGTTGCTCAAGTTCCTTCCGTGACTTGTTGTGGTCCCACTTCCCAATTTGACAGTCTTGATTTCATAATTTTCCTACACGAGTTAAGTTTTCAGCATAAGGGTAAGGTGGGAAGATTAATTTTAGTGCCTTAACTATGTGAGTGTGCTAGCTTCATTACAAACTTTTTAAGGATAAAATATCATGATTTAACAATTGACTCCAGTTTATAATTTACTGCATAATTAAGTGTTCAATTCATTTTTTCAGGTAAATAATTTAATCACTTTAACAACTTAATTATGCAGTTTTAGCACTTTATCAAGCAGCAAGAAATAACCTTGCATAGCTTTATCCACCATGGAGGCAGAATACATAGCTTGTTCTGCAGCAGTTCAAGAAGTTGTTTGGTTACGGAGGTTCCTCAAGCATTTAGACATTGGCATGGATACTTCAGATCTGGTGACAATATTCTGCGATAGCACGGCTGCTCTTACATATGCTAAGGACTCTAAGTACCATGGAAGAACCAAACACATAGATATCAGATATCACTACATCAAAGACATGATAGCACAAAAGGAAGTGGTTCTGAAACACCTCTCTACAAGTCGCATGGTTGCTGATCCCTTAACGAAGCCCACAGCAAGAGATGTCTTTGAGGTTCATGTTAGGAATCTAGGACTACGTAGACTGTAAATGTAATTTGTGTTTCAAATGACATTGAGATGTAACCTTTCCTTTGGGATATTAATACAATATGATTCAGTTATTTTCTTTGTCGTATTGTTTTTCTAATACACACACAAGATATGTCAACAGGCTTAGATCAACTCACTCACGTAAGCGATCGCCTCTAGTGCTTGAGAAGTGAGTAGAGATGAGACATTGTGTTCTTAGATACTCATCCAAATTGATAAGTTAGTTGACACAAAGATATGTCGATTTAGTGAGAGCTAAGATGAGGTCCAATGAAAGGACTATACATGGGTTACCCCACAACCTATGTAGCCTGTGGTTAGCCAGATATGATCAGATCCTCTTTGACGCCTTGGAGGCAAGCAAATGGAGGAACTTGGGTTAGATGCTTAAGGAGCGGCTAGACTAAGATCTATACGGTGTTGATATAGACATATGCTCTTTAAGAATGAGAAATCCACCGTAGCATGTATTTCATACTACATGTGCTTATTCGACCAAATGAGTAAGTGAGTAAAAAAAAGTTTCCCTCTTTCTCACTGTGTGAGTCTCATTTTTTTAAGTGTCCTTTACTTTTGACTACGTCACGAGATGGAGGTTATGATGTCTGCTACTTTGGCATGTTGTCTATGGCCATGATCAATACGGTCTAAAGAGGCATTGCTGGGAAAGCGGTTCGACCAAAGTTGAATGATATGAGTGCAAGGGAAGATTCTTTGATATCGCATCTTCGATAGTGTTTGCTGACATCAAACTATGACACTACATACTGGTAGCGACTAAGGTTGTGAACATATTGAAATGATTTGGAGGTAGTCAAGCATTGTTCTGAGTTTTCTGAACTCAAGAGGGTTTCAAAAATGCTTGATCTGATGCGATCGAATGAGTCTAGGACATAACCAGACACTTTAGGGATGTTACTATGCTAGTCTTCTCTAGGAGAGAAGACTATTTGCTATGTGTGAACAAGATTGTGAACATTAGAGAGATGCAAACCTAGGGTCATGCCCACTGTGTGCAAGTGGGAGATGTTAAACGGAGGGGGCGCCCATGTGGGCAGACCCCCCATCCAGTGCATTTAAGCACGTAACGCATGGCCTTAAGGCCATGCATTACACGGCTTGTAAATGCATGGCTTTAAGCCATGCGTTACCATTATATTAAAGGTTGGCCTTTAAGGCTAGCTGTAACAGCCCGCTAGAAATTCAATGGTGGAATTTCTATAGACATTAGAAATCTCGTGAAAACCCCATAAGTTTTTACGAATCGGCTAATCGCATAAGTTCTAGTATGTCAACATAATTAGTTTTATCACTCACTATGGTGCCAGAAATGTGATTTTATTTGTTTGAGGTAGTTAGAAGTGTCAGATTACGTTATAGTTTACGCCACTAGACTCAGTTGAATATTTAGGATTTTTCAGTACTAAGTTTATTATGCACTTTTTCGGAGTGAATAGTAACCTCGATAAGCGTACTAAGTGCAGTGGTTTCAAAATCACAGTGTGAAATGTCCAAATTAGGTTAGAGAAGTTTTATTTGGACACTTGGCAAGATCTTAACCACACATAATGAATAGTATTAGATACTTGGCACAAAGAGAAACCATTAGATGGATTTGTGAAGGAAATCAATGTGTGAGATCATGCCACCTAAGCAAAACAGTTTTTTTTCATCTGATCAACCAAATTGAGTTAGATGAAGAGGGTTTCAACCCTAGTAAAACCCTAAATGGTTGGAATCCTTTTGAAACCCCAAAAACTTGGTTGAAACCGAAACCCTAAACGGTTTCCCCAAACCCTAAAGTTGGCATTCAAACCCTTTTTGATCCAATTTCTAGTATTGTGTTTAATCACTTGATTAAATCACTTTCACATGCTATTAATTTCTCAAATTCCTATTATGACATCTTTATCCAACATTTTAAACCTTAGAAATTTGATTGGGCCAAGAAAAATTGGATTTGGGCTTGATAGCATCTCAAACCCTAACCAAACCCCCTTTAAACCCCAAATTGAAGCCCACTTGGTTGAGGCCCACTAAGGCCCACTAAAGCCCACGAATTTTGGCCACCTTGGCATAGCTTCTTGGAGAAATTTCCTCCCCCACTTGGCAGACCATTCATTGCATCAAGTTGCACTCATTAATATGGAGGAACCCACCCCATCAAGTCCCATGTCTCATAGCCTTTGTAAGTTGTCTTTTGCCCCCCACTATCCTCTACATTATGTCACATGTCTACACCTCCACTCAATGATCATTAAGGTCCAAATATTCTCCCTACAGAAGTCTTGAGTCGTGCAAGACACACTTACTTCACTTTAATCATTTCTTCACCCCGTTCTTAGAGAGAAACCCAAAAGAGCTCTCTCGGGCAGATTTCTGGGTCTTTTTGCGTGGAGTTTTTCGACCCTTTGTAAGTATTTTCACACGATGACTCCTTCATAAAAGTTGTTCCTCTTTGAGTCTAGTTTCCGTAGATGTATTTTTCGTATCATTCCATGGTCATTTGGTCGGTCAAAAGTATTTTTAACCATGGAAAGGTCATTCTGGGCGTGAATCTGGAGAGTGTGTTATGTTTTGGAGTTTTTGACCAAGCTAATGGATATATCTTGGTCCGAAAATTTTATGGAGTGTTCTTAGAATGTGTTTAAGAGTTTTCATTGAGGTTTTGTTGCATGAATAAAGATTTTGATGATAGATTTTATTAGATCTAGAAACATGAAAACTGGAAGTGACAAAACAGTTTTTATTTGGATAAAGTTTGAATATTTTGAGGTTTGATCTTACTCTAAAGGCTTTGATATTTTTATATGATGATCCTAAGTCTCTTATTTTCATGTTAGGATGTTATTTTGGAGATATTTAGTATTAGTTTCAAAGATATGATTTTTCTATGCAAGAGAATTTCGGTTAGGCCTAAGATTTGATGTTTTTAGGTTAGATCCATGTTTTATTGGGTTTTAGCCATGTGATTTTAATTTTGATGGTTGGATATTCTTTAGGACACGTTTTTAAACCATGTGATACTTTATTTCAAAGATCTCACCTTCTTAAGCCATTGATCAAGAGATTTATCAAAGCTAGTTAAGAAAAAGTTTCTGTTTTTGGACTAAGTGTAAAATCAAAAACTCCAAGTGTTATTTTTGTGATTTTGGTGACTTTAGTTTGATGATTTAAAGCATGGTTTATCTGAGGATGATGTTATGAATATGTTAGAAGTAAGATTAGATTTTTTGGAATTCTTGGAGATGTTTTGATTTAAGGACAAAGCTTGTGATTCAAGTGTTTTGATCTTTTTACAAAAAAGTTTGGTGTTGATTATTAGCTTTTTCTAAATGGATGTTTCAAGTATGGTTTTAAACTTAGGATTGGAAGATGTTTGTTGTAAAATTTTGGTTTAAGCATGAGTTTTGAAGTTGGAAGGAATTGTAACAAAAATCAAGAGAAATGGCCTATGGATGTTTCGGCCATAGTGTGTTTTCCATAGTGTTGTTTTGTTTTAAATTTTTTTCTGAGTTGATATTTGAGTTTAGAACAAAATTTACATGAGGAATGTAAATTTTGGAAATTTTTGGAGTTAGGATATGAAATCCTTAAGTTATGGGTAAAATGGTCGTTTTCCCACATGTAGAGGGTAAAATGATAATTTTACTCTAAGATAACTTGTTTCCATGTTTCTAATTGTTAGTAATTAAATTTCTAACTTTTAGAATGACCTTTTACAGTTTCTCGTATATCGCACTTTATTCTCGTAGAACGTGACAATCGAGGTAAGTTAGCCTCTAACTTACTATCAGTTTATTGTGTATGTGTGATGGGTAAGAGAACTACAATTTATGTATGTATGTTATCGTATATGCCATGTCATGCTATGTCATTACATGTTTATCTGCTACGTATGATTTAATCTCTCATGAATAATTATCTGTTACATAATCTTTTCTATCATACAATGATGTATGTTATAAGTATGCCATGAAATGTTATGATTAAATCATATTGTGTCATTTACAAGTATACGCCATGTTAGAAAAGTATATGATATTAATTAATATCTCATGCATTAAGAAAGATAAGACATGTTATGTTACGTATAATACGTGGGGCCACAACAACTGTGGAGTACGTATTATATTTTATGTTACGTGAATACGTGGGGCCACAACAACTGTGGAGTACGTATTATATTTAATGTTACGTATATACGTGGGGCCACAACAACTGTGGAGTACGTATTATATTTTATGTTACGTGTATACGTGGGGCCACAACAACTGTGGAGTACGTATTATATTTTATGTTACGTTATACGTGGGGCCACAACAACTGTGGAGTACGTATTATATTTTATGTTACGTGAATACGTGGGGCCACAATGATGAAGCGCTAAAAACTGCATGATTAAGTTACTTAAGTGAATAAATTGTTTAATAAAAAATGATTTAAGTACTTAATTATGCAATAAATCACAATACTTGAGTCAATTGATGATTCTGACATACTTAGTGCTTTTGAAGATTTATAATGCATTTATTTTACATGAAAATAAATATTTGAATTTTATTCCTCTTATAACAGGAAAGGTTCGGAAAAGAAGAGGAAGAAGAAGCACATGCATCAAATTGGAACTTGAAACTCACGGAT
>QGSO01000209.1:3916581-4027216 GCA_011037825.1 Carya cathayensis | reverse complement strand
CCCTCAATTCCATAAATCACTCCACTATGTTCTGTACAGCCGTCTAGCTGCCAAAGAAATGAGTTCTCTTCCTTTTATTCCACAAGCCAGGAGAAAAAGACATCACCGAAAGCTCTCTTATCTCCCACTCGTCTCTTTCCCGTGTCTCCTTTCTTTTCTTATTTTTTTCGGCTCCTTATTTTTTTTGGTTGTTGAAACATGAGCTCCCCCTCCGTAACCTCTACTCAAGTCAAAGAAAAACACTCTCCCACGTCTACTCTCTCAAGCCGAAGAAATCAAATTCTCTACGTCTCTTTCCTCCTCTAAGTCCCAGCAGTTTTACGTTCAACTCTCTTTTTTTTTTTTTCCTTTCTTCCGTAAATCTTGCCTCTGAACGCGTCCAACTTCAACCTCTTTTGTTTTCTTCGTTTCTCTCTTTTTCTGCTTCGTTTTCTGTCCATCTCAGCCCCCCTTTCGGCTTTCTTTTTCTTCCATCCGTAAACCTTTTTTCTACGTAAAACGCCCAACTTTCTTTTCCGTCTTCACCTGGTTCATTTTCCCTCCAGTGAAATATGGTTCCGTAGCTACTCTGTTTCTCTCACTAAAAGCAGAGCAGAAAACAGCTAGAACATAGCTCTCCCTTCTCCTACGTAAACTTTGACAACATGTGTTTTTTTTTCTTTCCTTTTTATTTTTTTTATTTTTTTTTCTGTAACACCAGCTGAACTTCAACTCTCTCAAGCCGACGACAACTCTTTTGCATGTGCTGTCCATCGAATTATTTTTTCACTTAAAAACGTGTTTCCGTGATTTTCATTTTTGTTGAGAATTCTCTTATGTTCAAAGTCCTCTTTTTCAACTGTCCAAATCCACCGCTTTGAAAAACTTGTATAACATGCACTTCAGATCAGAACTGGATCTCGTGAATTTTATTTGAACTGAAAAAAAATAAAAATAACACTCGAAATAAATTAAAAGGGAAAATAGATTATTAAAAATATATTATATATGTGAGGAAATATTTTTCAATTAAATCATAGTTATAAAATTAAGCATAAACATGATATTAATCAATTAAAAATCACAACTCGAATTTATGCTTATTAACTATTTTTTCATCTAAAACCAATAATAATGTCACGAAGCAGTTGAAATAAATTGGTTTTAAATAACTAAAATATGTAATTTTTCAGCTCAAACACAAATCTTATTTAGTAAAAAATTACACTATATGTTGAACGCATATTGTCAAAAATTTTCTTGCTAAACCAGCAAGATTAACAGTAGGTTGTCCTTATTTTTCTCATAAATGATGAACATCTGCTGTTATTTGTCGATGTTGACCTTGTATCTGAACTCTCTCTCATTCTAGCTCGTTTATTCGATGTTGCAGGTCATGAACATACCAGTCTGCAAATTTTTTCAACTCATTGTTTTCTTATTTTAACATTTTATTCTCTCTCTCCTTATTAGCAAGCTTTTGTCGTAACTTAGATATTTGATTATTAAGATGATCAACCTCACTCACCCTCACCATTAACCTCCGAGACATGGTTGTAACAGAGGCAACGTATTGAGCACTGAGCATTCTTGATTCTGCAACAACATCAGAATTAGCCCTACCAGAAAAACGGATCTCTACTCCTATCATGATATTGACGGCCTTATGAGAGAAAATTGGTGGTTAAGGCATAAAGGGTTCATAATTCAAGTCTGAAACATTAATGGAAGAGAGTTGCTCGGCCATACTATCATTATGGAAAAACAAAACCCAGTACAATGAGCAATGTGAGATTTTCTTTTGGTATTAGATGCATGGAAATGGTCATTTATAAATAGAAACACGGAGCTTTCAAATTTTTGGTCAATCCCATTTGTTAACAACATCTAGCGATTTGAATTTCAGCTACACTAAATTGATAGAGTTAGGTCTCAAGGCTTTGCAGTACTTGTCCAACACGGGCAACTCAAAATTTTCAACTATCTACAATTTTTACTAATGCACCATTTTCATCAATCCATTTACTTACTGCAGATCATTTTTAATTATGCCAAAAGTGGGAAAAGTTTTTGACTAGATAATAAAGTGCTAAAACTGCATGATTAAGTTACTTAAGTGAATGAATTGTTTAACCAAAAATGATTTAAGTACTTAATTATGTAGTAGATTATAATACTTAAGTCAAATGATAAATTCTTGTATTTTTATGCTTAAAAAGATTTATAATACAATTATTTCACATGAAAATAAATATTTCAATTTTATTCCTCTCATAACAGGAAAGATTTGGAAGAGAAATGGAAGAATCGAGAAAAGCCCAAAGAGCAAGGTGTGGAAGAATGTGAGAAGAAGAGTAGATGAATTTTGAGACTAACCATTTCTTCAATGCCGGGCTTGATGGGCTTGCTAGTAGCTAGACAGGAACCTTTGTTGGGAGTGCTTGGCTTCGTGAGAGTGAGAGAGAGATCATCCAGGCTTCTTTTGCTTTTATTATATTTTTTTTTATTTCTTTTGGCTGTTGAGGTGCAGACCGTAGGGGGCACGGAGACTTCATTTTTTTTGTCTTTACTTTTGGGGCTTGAGACCGGACGGGTTTTTTTTTCTCTCCGGTTACTTTTTTATTGTTTTTTTCCTTAGTCTTTAGCTTCTTGCGGTAGGGTTTCAGAGGGGAACTCTAGGGCAGCAGCATTTTTTATTTTTTTCATTCCAACATTTTTTTTTTCTTTCCAGACTGAAGGAGGCTTGACTTTATTTCCTTTCTTTTTCATGTTTTGAATAGCTTGGTAGAGGAGCAGACCTACGTGGGGCTGCTTAACTTTATTTTAGTTTTCTTTCTCGTTTACGTTTTCAGTTTTATCATAGGCGGCTGCTTTTCATTACTTGTGTTTTTCCTGGATTTATTTGCAGACCTTGCGAGTCGGCGTGATTTGTTAGTTTTATTTCATTTTTAGTTTCTTGTTTTTTTTTTCTTCCGGCGCTTGTTCCTTATTTTATTTTTTTGGCTTCCTTTCGGTTTTCGGCTAGCAGACCAAGGGCGCACATTTTTTCTTCTTTCAAGTTGAGTTTATTTGTTCGGTGGGTAGCTTCATTTTAGTTCCTTCTAGTTTAGTTGGACGGTGCTCTCTCTTTTTCTCAATTATTTTGCTTTCTTAGTTTTTTTTGTTGAACTTTTTTTCTTTTCAGTTTTCTTTTTTGGCTGGACTTCGGACGTCGGCTCATTTTTATTTTGGATTTCTTTTGTTATGAGATTTTATCATGACTCAACTTAGATTTATTTTTGTTGCTATAAATACCATGTGTAGCTAATTTTTGGAGCTTGGGTTGTGGAATGAAACTTAATTTATTTTAGATTCTAGTTTGATGCAATATTTTGTTGTTGAATGTTAATTTCACTAAGTTACTAGTTGGATTTAAATTGAAAATAGATTGCGGTTCTTGCTCTTGTTTTGTTGTTGACGTAAGGCACAACAAAAGTTTGAAAATGATCAAAACCTCTCTCAGTTGTTTGTTAATGTGTGTTTGGCTAGTAAAGTAGACAATCCCTTAGGAAAATATTGAAAAACTTGAGCATAACTTTTTATCTTCCGTTTATTAAGTCTTGATTGGATTGTTAATTAAGAAAATTATCTAGGATCCGAAATAAATAGAGTCTCATACCCAACCCAAGTGTTTGTTAATTTGCCTTTTTGATTAGAAACTCTAATTTTAACTTCGATTATTTTTTGCATTGCATTTTAATTTTATTTTCATCTCTCATAGTTGACACATTTGTTACTCAAAAATCTCATATACGCTGTGCTAACCCTTTGTCCCTGTAGAATACGATCCTAGACTTATCCTTGATATAACTTAACACTTCTACACTTGGAAGCACATTCAAAACAGAGTCACTAGAACATTAACATTTTTTTAATTATTAAGCTTGTTACACATGCTTGAAATTATATTTATCTATTATTTAAAAAACTAACGTACATTCTCAAGAGAAGCTTAATTATTAATATAGGCTTCAAAGTTCTACTAAGTATTTTTCATCATAAAAAAGGGGGAGATTGTTGAACCTAAGGTTTCAAACTTATTGTAATTATATATCTACATATTAATTTTGATGATAACAAATGAATTCAAAAAATAAAGAAGTCTCAAGTTTAAGTTGTCTACAGAATAGAGTCAAGCACATCAAAGAACCAAGCATAAGCAAGAAATGAACAAACTCACATTAAAGTTCATAAAGTAAATTTGTAAATCTCTTTAAAAAAATTTATAAATTAAGATTAAGATTCAAAATTAATATTTTTTCATAAAACATTAAATTACATTTTCCACATGTGTATGATATTTTTGAAATTTTAATTTGAATTTTTTAAAGATAATTGATTGTCATCTTTCACATGTGTATAACATGATTAAAAGTTTAAATTTTGAAAATATTAAAGATGATTGATTGTCCTCTTTTATATGTGCATGTTTTATTTGAATATTTTCAAAAGTAATTGATACTCTTTTTGACTCATGCAAAAGGTAGATGTTTTGTTTGAAAAGTTTGAAAAGTAAATAATACTCCTTTTATCATATGTGAAAAGTAAAAAGATTAGGTTTAAAATTTTTAAAAAGTGAATGATGTTGTCTTTAATAATAAAAAAGAAGAAACTTTTATTTGAATTTTTTGAAAAGTGAATAATGTTGTCTTTGACAATGAGAAACTTTTATTTGAATTTGTGAAAAGTGAATGATATTGTCTTTGACATATGAATCTTTTCAAATTTGAATATGAAGTCTCAGATGTTTATAAATAGTTCAATTGAGATTTTCAAATTTACAACACTAAGAGTATACTGATATCATTGCAAGTTTTGTAACATTTATTCAAAACTTTCAATCTCTCTTCTCAAATCATTGAGTTTTAACCCTTATTTATTTTGAGAGAGATATAGTTTACGCTGTATTGTTCTTATTTCACTCATTGAGGAGTGTTCTTTAATATCCTACCCACTATCAGTTCTTATATAAGTAAAAGGGTGTACATAACCCTTGTACGTGTAGAAAGTGTTCTACATAGGAAATAATTGAATAACCACATGTAAGGTGATTGCAAGTGTAGATGGCATTCTACACGGATTCTTTGTAGTTGTATTGTTCAAATGTGTAATAGGTTTCTAACTCTACCTGAAGGAGATTGAGGTTCCGCTTAGCCATTGAGAATTCTAAGATAAGAATTTTGAGTTTTAAAATAAAATATTAAAATATTATATTTTAATATTATTATTGTTTTGAGATTTGAAAAAGTTAAGAAAAAGTTGAGAAGTTTATTATATTTTATATGGAGATTTGGAAAAGTTGTAATAATGAGAAGAGAATTTTGTATTAAAATGAAAATTTTGTGTGGCCAAGCACAACCTGAATAGTAAATTTGAAAATTTTCAAGGGGTAGCTTGAGGCGAGGTCGTAGGCAATGGAGCCAAACCTCGTTAACATACTAAGTTTACTTATCTCTTATTCTTACTTTTTATATTTATTTATATCTTATATTTTGTTTATATTTTATATTATATATTTGATTTACAATTGTTAATTTTTAAAATACAATCTAATTCACCCCCCACCTGTGTTAGTTATCTGGACAACACAGACTAACAAGAAATTGAACAATTTATGAGAGATATATGTGTAAGATTTTATTAATTAAATTATTCAAGTGACTATAAAACAGAGTTGAATCAATGTCAAACTGAGTTAAAAATGTCAAGATTAGCAAAATCACTAACAGCAAACTCAAGTATAATCAATCCGCTTGAAAGATAGAGATAGATATAAATAGTGTTTATCCTAATGATACTCAGTGTAACAAGTTTGAATACAATAGATGTGTGGAAGCACAACCCTTTTGATTTATCATCAAAGAATTTACTTTTATGTCTTTTTAAAGCTTATTTAAAAAGTTTAAGTTTAGGAGTTCACCCACAGTTATGAAAATGCCAGTGGATGAACTCAAAGAATTTAAACTAGCTCAACAGAAGGGACATTGCAGACTAATGAGGGAGGTAGCAGGAGGGAGATAGGTAGCATTGGAAAAAGCCAATTAGTCCTTATTTGTAACGCTCCACTATCCACGTTACTAAGAAAGTCACTTTTAAAAATTGTCGAGAGCTGGAGTACTACTGTTGAATCTTGACTTAAATATATATATATATATATATATATATATATATATATTATTTTAAAGAAAGTATCAAGTACAAAGATTCTATAAATAAAATAATATTTTTATTAAAATACTGATATCATAAAAAAGAATGCGTATAAGCATTTATTAAAATTTCTCAAAGTGCGTACTATAAAAATCATAACTTAAAAACTTTGTACATGATTTAGGCCACTATTATGCCTCTCTGGATTAAGTCCCGTTCTACAACTCTATCGTCATAATTATCATGATTTGGGGTGGTTTAAAAACATAAAAATAAACTAAAATGAGTCAATGGCTTAGTAAGAAACCCATCCTAACATAAACATACTTAACATAAATTTTTCATAAAATATTTCATATTGAGAACTTAAAATCATGACTGATGCTTATGTTATGCATGACTGGTTTATCTAATTTGTTAGGCCAATCCATTAACTTCAGCAAATCCTCTATTTAGTAGGGCAAGAATGTTTCAATTTGCGAACAATCCATCTTCCAACTCTGTAATGTTACCTCCGCCCTTCCTAAAGCTAAAAATGTAGGCGTTCATTTTAATTTCTCCTCACATCAAAGTTTGATGCTTTTCAAAGAGTGTTTCTCTCGGCGGCAATAAATAGATGAGTTGAGTTGAGATAAAAATTAAAAAATATATTATTAAAAATATTATTGTTTAATATTATTTTTATTTTGAGATTTGAAAAAGTTGAATTGCTTATTTTATTTTGTGTGAAAATTTAAAAAAATAGTAATGATTAAATAAGATGAGATTATATGAGATGAGATAAAAACGGTTGTGAAAACATTTATTTTTGCACTTGACATGAGATGAAATTAATTAAAATAAAAGTAAAAGAAAATATTATTAGAATATTTTTTAAATATTATTTTTATTTTAAAATTAGAAAAATTAAATTATTTATTTTATTTTATATAAAAATTTGAGAAAATTGTAATAATTAAACGAGATGAGAATAATTGTGAAAAAATAAGAAAGTATTAGGTTTGGTTACACAAAACTAGATCATTTCATATCATCTCATTTATATAATTATTACAGTTTTTTAAAATTTTCACATAAAATATAATAAACAAAATAATTTTTTTAAATTTTAAAATAAAAATAATATTGTAATAATATTTTATTTAATTTTTAATTAAATGTCTCGTCTAAATTTATCTGCATTGCGTAACTAAAGGAGATGAAATTTGAAATAATATTTTTTAAATATAAAATAATTATTTCGACTAATCACATAATAAGTGTATAAAGAATACGTAAAAAGTAACTGTAAAAGTTATTTTGAAAATAAAAATTTTATTTACTGTTATTTTTATTTACTCTTTTATATATTTTATTGATTTGATAGATTATATTAATTTTTTTATATAATTAATCTCATTAATAAAATATGTAAAAAGTATGAAAAATGTATGTGAAAGCGACTGTACGTAGATATCTCGAAAACAAACTCGCCTCTCCTCACGCGAACCGCTTGCCTCTGCGCTGTCGTCTCCTCGCCGCCAAGGTGAGTCTCTCTCTCTCTCCGCCGTCTTTCTCTTTCCAGTTCTCAGTGTGTCTCTCTGTCTCACACGAAATCTCTCTCTAGATCTGTAACTTATCTCAATTAGTTCCTCTCTCTTCCACTGTGGCGCCGCCGCCGCCGCCGCCGCAACCCAAGGTATTTCGCCATCTCCTCTGCTTTGTCTCCATCTCAGTAAGCTCTTTCCACTCTCTTTTTCCTCTCTATCCGTTTCTCTCATAAATTTCTCTCTCTCGGAGGAACACCATAGCGCTACATCTCATGGATTTGCAGAAAGATCCTCCTACCTCTTGTACTCTGTGGAATTTGCAGAGTGTCCTGTAACCCTAGCTCTTGGAACTCACGTGAACTGTGTTTGTGTGTGTTTTAGCACTGTTTTAAAATAATGTAATAATTGTCTGAGATTGACTGTTATTTATTTTGGAACTGAGGTTGGGGATTAGGAGAACTATCAGCTTCCTCTGGTATTAAATTTAGTTTTAATAGAATCATCTTACTTTTTAGTTACATGAGATTTTACTTCGATTATCCAATAGACTGCATTATGGAGAACTCCGAGACCTAACTATAATCCTTTGTACTTTTTAATGTAGCTTTAATTTCATTTGCATCTCTTCTCATTATTTTGTCTTATAGATGCCTTCACATTGATATTTTTGAAGAGTATTGAAGTGCAGCTGCATGTTCTGCTGGTCCTAAGTGCACATTTCCGTGCTTATATTCTGGCCCTAGAGAAACTACAGTTGGATATAGCAACATATAGTGATTTGATTGGTGTGGAGACTAGAAGCACTGGTCTTTTTTTAAGAGGAAGGGAACACCTGAAGAATAGCTTTGCTTTTTATGCTTTGGGGGAGAGGATAAAAATTTTGTGAAATGGGGCATGCATGCATTGGGGTGCTTGGTAGGGTAAGACCACTGCAATGAATGGGGCATTGGCCTAAAATTTCCCCAATTTTGACCATTACAATGAAACGTTGTTACTCCCCCTTCAAAGGACCCTTTCCTTTATATCATAAACCCAACTCTCTTCTCGATTCATGCAAATCAATGGCACAGATCAAGCAAACACATGCCCAGCTGATCACCACCGGCCTTCTCCTGAGCCCTATCCAAGCCAATAAATTCCTTGAAAAGCTTGCCTTCCCAAGCTTTGGCTCCATCCTCTATGCACGCCAAGTGTTTGATCAAATCCCCTTTCCTGACCTCTTCCTCCACAACACCATGATCAAAGCTCATTCACTGTCGTCCAATTCTTCCTACGACTCTATGATTATATTTCGGTCAGTGGTCCGGGGTCTGAGCCTTACGCCTAATCGTTACACTTTTGTGTTTTTGTTTAAAGCATGTGGGAACAATTTGGGGGTATTGGAGGGTGAGCAAATTCGAGTTCATGCCATAAAAGTTGGGCTGGAGAACAATGTGTTTGTTACCAATGCATTGATTGGGATGTATGCGAATTGGGGCTTGGTTGAGGAGGCCAGAAGGATGTTTAATTGCAGTGTGGAGCGGGATTTGTATTCATGGAATATTATGGTTGGTGGGTATGTAGGGACAGGTGATATGGATCAAGCTCTGGAGTGGTTTGATCGAATGCCTGAACGAGATGTTGTATCATGGAGTACTGTCATAGCTGGTTATGTCAAGGTAACTGTATTTGAAAAAAAAATGACTACCTCGTATGCATGCTTTGCAAATGTTTTTTTGACACCTTGGTCAAGAATGTTGTTGCAATGCATTGTTTTCCTTTTCATTTTAGAACAATATGCTCCATTGTTTACGAATTACCTTTGCACCTCTAGAGTATAGTTGGAATGAACATAAAGAGTTACCAGTCCAAAAATGTTGTTTTTTTTTTTTTAATAAGTAATAAAAAAAGTGTTGTTTTTCTTTTATTAAACATTTTTATGGCCAGTGGCTTTGTTTAAAAGAGTTAGTGGTTGTTATGTTCAGGTGGGTTGTTTCCTGGAGGCCTTGGATCTCTTCCACAAGATGCTGCAAACAGGTCCTAAACCCAATGAGTTTACCCTGGTAAGTGTCCTGGCAGCCTGTGCAAATCTAGTGGCATTGGATCAAGGAAGGTGGATCCATGTTTATATTGAAAGGGGTGAGATCAAGATGAATGAGCAATTGCTAGCTAGCATCATAGACATGTACGCAAAATGTGGACAGATAGAATTTGCATCAAAGGTTTTCTGCTATGAACGTGGTCTGAGGAGGAAGGTTTGGCCTTGGAATGCCGTAATTGGTGGTTTTTCAATGCATGGAAAATCCAAGGAAGCAATTGAAGTTTTTGAACAAATGAAGCTTGAAAAAGTTTCTCCGAATAAGGTGACTTTTATTGCCTTGTTAAATGCTTGCAGCCACGGAAATATGGTCGATGAAGGAAGAGGTTATTTTGAGTCCATGGCAAGTTGTTATGGAATTGAGCCTGAGATAGAGCATTATGGGTGTATGGTAGATCTACTGGGCCGTGCTGGATTCTTGGAGGAAGCTGAAAAGATCATATCTAGCATGCCAATGCCTCCAGATGCTGCCATATGGGGAGCATTACTTGGTGCCTGTAAAATCCATAAAGACATGGAAAGGGGAGAGAGAATAGGAAAGATATTGAAAGAACTGGATCCTAACCATATTGGTTGTCGTGTTCTTTTGGCTAATATTTATTCTGCTTCCAGGAGATGGAATGAAGCAAAGGTTGTGAGAGAGGAGATTGAATTAAAAGGAAGGAAGAAAATCCCAGGTTGCAGCTCCATTGAATTAAATGGTATGTTCCATCAATTCCTTGTGGGAGATAGATCCCATTCCCAGACTAAACAGCTCTACCTGTTCTTGGATGAGATGACAACTAAGTTGAAGATTGCTGGTTATGTTCCACAATTTGGAGATGTTTTGCTTGATATTGATGACGAGGAAGATAAAGAGACAGCCCTATCTAAACATAGTGAGAAGTTAGCTATTGCTTTTGGCTTGATGAACACAGCACCCGAAACCCCAATTCGAATTGTAAAGAACTTACGAGTTTGCGGTGACTGCCATGAAGCAACAAAGTTCATCTCCAAAGTTTATGATCGAGAGATTATTGTCAGGGACAGGATTAGATATCACCATTTTCAAAAGGGAAGTTGTTCTTGTAAAGACTATTGGTAGACATGAAGATCGGGTTTGCAATGGATCCAAGCCAATCTCAGATTGCAAGTTGTCCTAGTTTCCTGCACAATATACAAGAATTTGGCTACTGTGCATAACATTCTTTCAGCCATTTTTCTGCTGAAAATGTACCACATCGAATTGGTAATTCTAAAGGTGCCTCGTTTTTTAAGATGCCGGGAACTTTGGTGATTGAAATATGGTTAAGTTTAATTGCGGACGAATCATCGTAAACTTAGGAGAACTATCAGCTTCCTCTGGGATTAAATTGAGTTTTAATAGAATCATCTTACTTTTTAGTTACATGAAATTTTACTTCAATTATCCAATAGACTGCATTATGGAGAACTCCAAGACCTAACTATAATCCTTTGTACTTGTTAATGTAGCTTTACTTTCAGATGCCTTTTGATATTTTTTGAAGAGTATTGAAGTTCGGCTGCATGTTTTGCAGGTCTTAAGTGCACATTTCCGTGCTTATATTCTGGCCCTGGAGAAACTACAGTTGGATATAGCAACATATAGTGACTGGACTGGTGTGGAGACTAGAAGCACTGGTCTTTTTTTAAGAGGAAGGGAACCCCTGAAGAATCGCTTTGCTGTTTATGCATTTTTTTTTTAATAGGTAAAAGAGATTTTATTCAAAGTAAATAGGCATAGCCCAAGTATGCAGGGAGTATACAAGAGAATACACCTAAGTACAATCTAAAGCAAAAACAGTACTAAGAAAAAGCATTACAAATGTTGATATCAAATGTTGATATCCCTCACAAGATTGTTCACCCAACAATTTAAAGTGTTAAAGAAAAAGTCCCTAAATTCCGTCATTGTGCGTTCATGATCTTCGAAACACCTCCCATTTCTCTCAAGCCATAAACACCAGAATAAGCATAGGGGAATCATTCTCCACTCAGCTGAACTTCCTCCACTTCCTGCTGCACCTTGCCAGCAAGCCAAAAATTTGACCACATGAAAGGCATCACCCAATCGATGCCTACCTTTGCAAATAACTCATTCCACAAAGCCGTCGCCATTTCACAACGAAGAAACAAATGGTTAACAGATTCACCATCTTTTTTACACGAGGTGCACCAGTTCATCACATAAAAGCCCCTTTTGCTCAAATTATCGATAGTTAAAACTTTCTCAAGCGACACCAACCAGCAAAAAAATGCAACTCTACTGGGCACTCTAGCTTTCCAAATACATTTCCAGGGAAATGTTATATTACCATGACTAATTAACACCTTGTAATAGGACTTCACAGAAAATCTGTTCCTAGTATCATGAATCCACTGCATCATATCATCCCTTGTCTGGTCAATCTTAGAATCATAAAGTTTTGCATAGAAATCAGCGGCTTCACTCACTTCCCAGTCCTGTAAATCTCTAGTGAATTCCACATTCCAATTTAACATGTTGTTAGAAAACAAGAATCCGCCACAGCAGCCCCTTTACATTTAGCAATCCTGAAAAGGCTAGGAAATGCTAATTTAAGAGCTAAATCACCACACCAAACATCATGCCAATAAAAAAAAAAATAAAAAAATATTGGACCCAGTCCCCACTTTGAAATTAGTGTTTTTGATAAAGTCCCCCATCCCAATCAAATGAACTTCCATAGACCCACCCCAAACACCCCTTTTATTTCATTAGTACACCAATTCCCCCACATCCTTCCATATTTAGCTCTTATGTTTGGGGGAGAGGATAAAAGTTTTGAAGGTTTTCTTAAATATTTTTTACAAAATAATTTCTCTGCCAGCTGTGAAACATGGTTTTTGTGGAAGTCATGCATGTAGCTTCTCTTGGCAACCACTCACTTAAATTTCAATTTCAACTCTTTGGGCATTGGCCTCTTTCTATTATATTTGGCTTCTCTATGAAATGCTTATTCTGTAGATTAACATTAATTAGTTGCTTCCTATATATTATTTCACCTACACATCAATATTCCTATGAGCTTAATTTTGCTTTCTAATTCTCAAGGTAGTCATTCTTACACGCATCCTGTGTATTTAAGTGTCATTCATTTTCTAATAAATTGAATTGTATGAAGTCAAAGCATGCTCCATATTTTTTAGTGAGGAATCCATATTTTATGAAGTTTTTGCAGGTAACGTTGATACATATTCCTGCATTACTTGCATTAAATGTTTCTAGACAACTGATGTCAATGGAGTTTCGGTGGTTCTTACAAGTTTTATTCAACATATAAAAAAAAAACGGCAGTTTATGGGATGACTTGTATTAGATTTTGATCATTATGTTTACAACTCAGATTGTATTGTACATTCTCCTCTGAATAAAGCATCATTCTCATATACTTGGGCATTTGTCTGCCGCTATATATTTTGAAGCTTCATACGAATACAAGATGATTCAGGAGCACTGTAAACTGTGAATTGTATATGTTTTTTTTGTGCCCAAAACCAATTGGATAGATTAGTGATTCTTTGCTTGATCTTTGAGATTATCAGGTCCATTTGCTGTCATTGACGGGCACTTCAATTCAATACTTCCAAATTGTTATGATGCAATTGGCTTAATGCTCATATTCTGGTTTCTACATCAGCACCAGGTAGTGTTCCAAGCTTTGATCATTCCTATTTTTAGTTCTTAATGTTCTCTGTTGTTTCATGTTGTATTTTGATTATATCATATGGGGTTAGAAATAGCAGTTCTGATTTTTAGTGAAGTGTCCAAAACAATTAGGTATAGTTTGGATAGTGAGATGAGATGAGATGGTTTTAGATTAAAGTTGAATAAAATATTGTTAGAATATTATTTTTTAATATTATTATTGTTTTGGGATTTGATAAGTTGAATTGTTAATGATATTTTGTGTGAGGATTTGGGAAACTTGTAATGATAAGATGAAATCGTTTTTGTATCCGAACGGGCCCGTATTGTTTCATTACTCAAACTGTGTTGAATAGTGATTCTGGTCGTGGTTAATTCGTAACTGATGTTTTACTTTTCAGCTCACAATGTCATGGCGACGGATTCCATGCTTGGATTTATATTTAGACAAGATCTGTTATTTTTTAATATAGTTTCTATGTTTATCTTTTGAGCTGCCTAACGATGATTCAAATTTCTGTCGAAAGATACATTGGCACAATTTGTAACTTGGAAGAGAGACTACCTCGGATGCTGGAAAAGGAGTGGTATAACTATTTTTGATAGGTAGAAAAGGAGTGGTATAACTAGGAAAATGATTAAGGACCCCACAACATATAAAAAGATTTTTTTTTTTGTCTCCAGTTAATTTCTCCATTGTTGGGGTCATTAATTTTTTTTTTAAATCATAGACAAAGTATATATGTATATATTCTTCTTTGAATGAATACAGGAGAACTTACCATATATGAAAAATCCGGAAGAAAATATGGTTAGAGTTGACATTTTCTTTCCCAAACCTCTAGCTTAAGACCAGCTGACCTTATTTGTCCATATCCTTTGTTGTAACACTTCAGGGATTTGGATCTAATGGCTTATTTCAGATTTTCTCAGCCACCAACATTTGGTTGCAAAAACGTGGAGTCCCTCATGTAATTGTGACAGAAGATGTCTCCAATGTTGTTGACCTTACAAAATACTTTTAATCCCTTTTTAATTGGTCACACCTTATAAAAACTCCTGAAATTTGAAAGCGATGGAACTCATTTGCTGACTGAGTAGAATTTGTTTCCAAGTCAACATATTGGCTTTCATTTTTCATCTTTTTTTTTTTTTGATTGGTTGCTTTAATTTTCAAAATTCTCCCTCAATCCTGCTTGTGTTTTTGCTAACTTATGTGAAAAGCTAATTATGCATGTTTTTTTTAAAGCTAATTATGCTTGCTTTCAGGAAGAGTTTTAATCTTGATTAGAATCGTAGAATAAAGAAAGGTTTTGTCCAGTTCTTTTTTCTGAACTTTCTTAGCTGTAGTTTAACATGAGGAAAAGTTTGCTACAGCTTGTAACTTTGTGATTTCTTTGTTGGGTTGGTGAAAGAGAAGCTTAGGGTGTTAAATAGATGGAACTTGTAAAATTACTGACCTTCCACTGGAACTTGTGGACAAGCAGGGTTTGGGGTATGGGGACTTGATCTCCATAAATCCCCTCATGATGGGCCATTTGCCCTTGTTCTCTGTTAGTGTACTCAAATCACTAATTACTACTACAGTGCACTGGGAGATGTCTATCTTTTGGGAACTGTGATGCTGGTTTTTGGAATGGGTCTTTATGAGCTCTTTGTCAGCAATCTTGACACTGCCAAATCACCATTGAAGGAAAAACTTCCATAGAGTCTAATCTCTTGGCTTATTCACTCTAAAGGTCAGTTAAAATTTTCAGCAATTGAGCAACTCAATGCCGTTAGCCAAGTGAATGGGCCATAACCCAACCTTGACTGAATTGATGCTTTAGAACAATTATTTCTTCATTCTAGAAAACTGACTGCTTTAGGTAGTAAAACATTGGGAAAACTAATCTCATGGTTCCTGTATTTGGTCATTAAATTGTTTTGTCATTTCTTTTAGTTGAATCAATCTAGTAACATGTGAAATGCATTTAATTCAAGAAAAAACCTGTACTATCGTGTCTTTTCTGCTTTTCCATGCCAGACTTACTAGTCTTTTATGCTTTAGGAATGTTACTTCGGAAATAATATGCAAGAGAAAAATAGTTACCTCTTTAGTAGTAAAGGTCTCTAAAACTAGTTTTTGCTCTATGACTAGTTCTGGCCTGCTGACCCATCCCCGTCCCCATCAATACATGGGATGTCAAAAACACTCTTCAATATTTAACCATTGCGTCTATTTTGTAAGCTTATACATGTTTTCTCACCTCTTTCGTTTCACTTTCAACAGAGGGTGAGTTTGAAACATCAAAAACATTTGAGGCGTCTGATATACCTGCAAATAGTCAACCTCGTATGTTAGGGAGCTTTCTGAACTTCTTTTGGCTGCCAACCAGTCCGTTTCTTGCATACACTAGTACTGTACCCGACTCTCTTTAGTTAATCTCTCCTTAGGTAGAGCTTTATAGTAATTTATATGCTTGTATTGGTGAACATGTTAGCTGAATTAGTTGCATGTTTATTTGCCACCTACAAGTACATACAACTCATTGCATGTTTAGCACTAGTGCATGTTTATAGGTATCTACATTCTAGCTGCACAAGTACAAGTACATACAACTGATTTTGTGGTTTGGGGTTTGTATTTGGATTAATGAGAGAGCTGCACATATGTGGTCGTATTTTACAATTTTTAATTTTAATTTTTAGAAGTTTTTCGGGCGACTCATTTTTTCCACAAATATATATTTCCCACTATAAATAGAGCCGGTATTAGGCTTGTGCAGATGACCCGATACCCCGAGCTGGCCGAGTGGCCTGATCCGATATATGATGGGTTACTAATCATCGGTTCCCCAATCCGACAAGTATAGACGTGTTCGATTTTGGTGTGAAACCGATCGACTACCAAGGTTGAAGGAGGAAGAGGACTGAGGCTACCAAGTGAAGGCCATGGATTCTCACATCCATCTAACTTTTCAAAAAGAAAAAATTAGCATAAAAACCCACAAGCAAAAGTACCAGGAAATGAGCTCTTTTTCCGTCACTTTCCCAAGAAAATGTCAACCAGATTCGAAAAATGCAGTAAAATTTTCAAAAAGGAAAAATTAGCATCAAAACCCACAATCAACAAATATCAGGAAATGATCAGCCTTTTCTCCGTCACTTTCTCAAGAAAATGTCAGCCGGACTTGAAAAATGTAACAAGATTTTCAAAAGCAAAAAATTTTCTATCACTTTCCCAAGAAAATGTCAGTCGGAATTAGAAAATGCAGCAAAAATTTTAAAAAGAAAAATTTAGCATAAAACCCCCTCACAATGTGGCGGAGGTAGCGCAGCAAGGCCCGCATGTCAGCTAATTGCATTTCGTCTGACGTACTGCTGGACATGTGGCGGTCTACGAGGGCACCAGTTGCAAGAGATTTGTGGTGCGCGCTACGTACCTGAGCCACCACGTCTTCAAGAAGCTCCAGTTTCTTGAACCCGGAGGACTTCCAGAGCTCCTACCATGTCGACGTCAAGAAAATAAAGGCTGAATTGTGACCGTTGCTGCATAGATTTACCGAGTAAGCATTTGGTGAAAAAAAAACCCCCAATGCCAGCTGATGCAGTTGGTAAAAATAAAACAAGCAATTTTGTTTTGATGGGTCTCGAAGGAGCAGAGACTGAGGATGTGTTCCAAACCTTTCAGTTTTTCTTTCAAAGACCAGGTCGGATTATACAGGTTTGACCCGATTTTGTTTTTGATGGGTCGGTGTGAATCGGGTTATCATCTTATTTGGAAGCATTCGGGTCGGGTCGGGTACAGATCCGGTAATTGCAGCTCGGGTTGTAGGCCTAGCCGGTATAACCTTTTCCAGGTTATACCCTCTCAAATCAATCGCTGGGAATAATATTTTTCATGAGAAAAATTGCAAGAAAAGGTACCCAGCGTTGTTAACCGTGGTTTGGTACACTTTTTCCGACTTTATTTAACACCTATTCTAAGAGAAAAATTGCCACAAAAAAACAATTATTTCCAACCACCGCTAAAACTCTCCCCAAAAAAGTTTTTCGAGAACTTTAATGCATGAGGCCAAAAGGTTCTCTGCGAATGCTTATTTGCGGCGATTTAGTGTCGCAGCAAACACTCCTTGTAGTGGGCCTCCCAATATTTTTATTAAAAATTTACATAATGCTGTAGAGAATCAAGAAAAAAACCATGATACCCGATTCCACCTCACTTAAATCAATAAATTAAGCATTTATGACTCTTTTTCCTCCATCTCTGTAAATAATCTACTTAAATTTTCATACAAATTAGTGTCTGGCTATTGATTTTTTTCGGTATATGATTGCTGACAGAATATATGATTTCTTGTTGCGGATCCTTCACTTTTTGCTAAATGGTTTAGCCAGTGAAGCTGATCATATTCAAGTTTCCTCCAACAGAAACACCTCTCATGTCAAGCTTTACAAGAAAAATCGAGTTCCGAGAAGTGCTGTTTCACTAGACTAGTTGAAATTTATTAACAGTTATTTCTTATTTAAATTACTATTTTCTATTAAAATGAATATATTCTTATAATGAATTTCATTACGAAGGATCTTATTTGTGACAAACTTAAAAATTGTCATAAAAAGGCATTCAAGACGCAGCATTTGGGTTATTGAGTCAAACTGGACTCAAATAACTCGAGTTCTAGATGAGAGCATGCCGAGTCGATTTTGAGTTGATCAAACACGAGGTCGAGCTAAGTCTAGTAATTTATTGATTTTTGTTTCTACTCTTTAATGAGCCAAAGCCAAACCAAGTTATTATTCTAGTTTTGTTTGTACTCTTACATATAATTTTTGAATGAATTGAATAATTAAAAATACCAAATTACAAAATAAAATATTAAATCTAATAAAATTTTTACAATTAATATGTAAACCGTATATTCAACTATAAAATTAAAACATGTTTATGAATACATTTCTTATATGGTTATACATTGTAGTATATAATGAAACTATCAAGTCCTATATACTAACTATTACACATTACAAAATATATACTATAATTAATCACTTAGGTACTTAATTAACTAACATATAATTATGAACTATATTTAATATATAGTTATAAAGGACTAGGCATAAGCAATTGGATTACATACTACAGATTTAATTATGAAGGTAACTACACTTATGTTAGTAAATTTAATATGTATAGAAGCATATATATATGTATGCGTATGATAATACTAATATTTAGAAATAAATTATATATATCAATGATTTTTGGAAGAGCTCTAATTGAGTCGAGTCAACAAGTTGAGTCGGGCATGAACAAGCGAGCGTTAACGAACTTTAATCAAGTCGAGTCGAGTATAATTGAGTATGTGTTATTTCCTAATTGAATAGGTTTTTGCTTTCACAATCGAGGTTGTTTTTTATGAGTTGAGCTAGATTTGAGTTTCTTTTAATGAGTATCGGGCGAGCAATCATACGGACTGATTTATTTACAACCCTAAACTCACAATCCAAGTTGATTTAGAAATTGGGTACAACCTTTATCTTTACATAGTAGAACTAATTTTTCACATTAGCTTATAATTTGCTCATGTTCCATTTTTTGTCTCAAGAAGCTATATACAATTTTAGATCAATATAATTTGTACACATATATACAAGCTTGACGAGCATATACAGATGAATTTGACCCTTGGAATAGCCTGTCATGCATATATATATGGATGACCCATGATGATATATATACTAGCTTAATGGTATGCATCGATCCATAGGAAAGACGCTGTTGCACTTTATATTGGGGTGGTTGGTTTCTTAGGTAACAGCATTTCCAACTTATATAGTGAACTTGTTGTAATCACGATTTTTACCGTCGACGCTATTTTGTCAAGAGGCAACTTAGGAGATTTCTACGTTGACGCAAGAATGATCACTAAAAGAAAACACCATATTTAATTTGTTATCAGTTAATTTCTTTATAAAATTACCATATCTATCCAAATGAGTCTACTCTTGTCAGTTTTTCTTATAGTAATCGAATTTAATTACGAAAGATCTTAATCGAATTTAATTACGAAAGATCTTATTTGTGATGAACTTAAAAATTGCTGCAAAAAGACATTTAAGACGCTGCATTTGCTACCAACGTTCAGCAAATAAAAATTGGTTAATTACCAAAGTTAAATAAATCCAAAACTAAAACATCCCACTAAATTAAGTTGCTGATAAATCTCTATGTGTATAGTCATTTGCATTTTGGCAACCATTTTGTATTTTTCGCATCTAATTTAAGTGATGTAAAAAGTCATTTTTCTTGTAGTACTGTTGAAAGAAAAAGTAAAATCATCCTCATGCTGCTGCCTATTAATGTAGTTGAAATCCAAATAATGATAATATTTATTCAAAGCTGCCATTGTTGTTCCAATTTGGATCAAATTTTACACATTTTGATCTGTATAAGCCACCAAAGAAGGACTAAAGGCAATAGGTTGAACCATATTAGTATAATCAACCAATGCACCTTGATACTGAACAGGACCAACTAATGTGCCTCAATACTGAGTATGAAGATTACTGCTGAATGATGAGGAGCTTCCTGCATGATTGACTTCAATGTTTGGTAAAGGCCACTGGTGCATTTCTCCAGCATTTGGGATTGGTTCGGGATCTACAGTGGCATTTTCCAAGCTCCAAAGGGTATCATTCTCCGTATCATTGACAATGTCAGAACTTTCATTATCCACATCAACTCCAGTGCGTGTTCTAGGAGATTTGTCAATTTTATTCTTAACCCTACACAAAACCCAGTCATCCAACTGGATAATATAAACAATTTAACGACGATGGTCAATTCGCGAATGAAAAAATTGTTAAGAAGGAAATAGTTTCTCAATTTTCTTATATATAAATCCTATGTACACAAACCCAACCATCGTATAAAATGATCACTATAAGAAAAATGATTTTTTGCGTCACTTAAATTGGATGCAAAAAATACTAAATGGTTGCAAAAATTTAAGTGACGTAAAAAGATATTTTTCTCTTTAATGCGATAGAGATTTAATAGATAATTAACTACAAGAATATTTGAAAAAAAAAAACAGCGGAACTTAAAGGAAATTGAAATTACTACAATGAAAGGAGAAAGGATGAAGAAGTACTATGTACATACCCTCATGTCATTGGCATCCCTTTTGTTTCGAGGAGGATCTTTGACGGTGAACTCATGCATAATCCAATTTGTTTTGACACCTATAGAGGGTTTTCCCCTATAGAAAACCAATGACTTCTTAAACCCGATGTGTTCTCCGTGTGATTCGATCGACTTGTCAGCTCCTGTGGCCTTCCAATATCCACCATCAGTTGATCGACTTGGACGAGTTCCATTTGGATACTTTCGATCTCTTGGCGTGAAAAAGTACCATTTTGTTTCTCCATAATCCTTGAATACTTCTTTGAATATGAATGGAAAAATTGTATTAGAGTTATACTTTAATACGCGCGCCAACAAAATTAAAATATATATATAAATGAATAACCTTTCAAAAAAAGAAAAAGAAAAAGAAAAAACAGAACAACAACCTAGAAACTAATTACAAACACATGCATGAGATAGTGTGAAGATCAGCCTTCTTCGCACGGTTAATGCATGACACGCACAATGTCTAATCTTTAATAATATATGCGTAAAACGCCCACTTATGGATATCAACACGAGGAATTGAAAGAAACAAAACTAAAGCAAATATATTCAAAATCATGCAAATCATTGGCCTCTACGGATAAAGTAAAAAACTTTGGATATATGCCAGCTCATATATATGCATGTTAATGGCATGAAAATCAACAAAACAAAAACTACGTACGTACGGTACCCTCGAGGCTACGAAAAACGATCGATGAATCAATAATGTACGTACGTGGTATCTGATCAAAGAATTCCTGAATATAAAACTTTGATAGCTGACATGCGACATGAAAGAAAAAATAGAGCGCCGTAAGCAGTTCCAAGCAAAGCATGCACATGATCAAATTGTTCGTAACTACTACACTATATAATCTCTAGCAAGCTCAGATTAAAATAAATTAATGTCAAAAACTAATAGTAGAGATTGAGAACCTGAAAGAAACTCGGGTTTGTGACGATAGACGTTAGCCGACACGATCCAGCTCACCGGCACTGGCTGGTTCGATATCTTTCTCTTCAGGTAACACTCGACGAGCTCTTTATCCGTTGGACAGAACCTATATCCAGGAGGGTGGGGCCTGAAATGTTCTGCCAGCTCCTTGATGCTAGGGTTATGGAATCCAACTACAAATACAACTACACAATCCACAAACCAACCAACTAACTATTTTAAACGTAAAATAACTAGAGATAGAGGGTTATACCATCGACGGGATAACCCGTGCGTCGCTCGTTGTTCGTCACAAACATGCATCGGAGGAACGTACGTGGCGGTAACACCGCGTACGGTGGCTGTCCATCACATAAAGTGGTAGTTTGGGCTTGAGAAAGGCTAGGCGTGGTCTTGGAAGACTCACGGTCGCCTCGTGGTGGTCAAAGGTGACGGAACACGGCGGCATCACGCCGTGAACAGTAAATCCGAACGGTGAGCGGAGGAGACACGAGGTAGCGAAAAGCCATAGAACTTCATGGTAAGCTAGGGAAAGGTAGAGGAACATGTGGTGGAGCTGTGGTGGCGAGGTGGTGGTCGGACAGTGGCTAACGGCGGCGGATCGGCCGTTTGAAACCATTTTTGGCCTTGGAGAGTGCGGGAGAGTGTGAGCTCTACGAAGCTCCGTTGGCCATGAAATTTCTTGGGGAGGTTCATGGTGATGAGAGGAACAAGTTGGGGGTGGTGAAACACCATGGGTGGCCGTGTACGGCGGCGCACGGTGGTGAAACCGAATGTGTATTTTGAGAAACCCATATGAGAAAAAGTGAGAGTTAGGGAAAAAGAAAGACATGGGGAGGAAGCCCTTGATGAGGTGAATCCATTGGTGGTGCTTGGTGGCTGATTTGGCCGTGTATGGTGGTCCAAAAATGTGAAAAACCCTTAGAGACCCATATTTTTGAAGAGAGAAAGAGAGAGAAGGAGTGGCCGGTTTAGTACACCACCGGTTGGAAAGTGTTCACCGGAGGGAGTAGATCACGCCGGTATGGGAGGTGAGGCACGGCGGCCGGAGGTGGCGCCGGTAGGAAGCTCAAACCAAATGGCTATGGAGGAAGGTGTGCATGGGTTGGACGTGCTTGGGGAAGAAGGAGAGGAAAGAGAGGAGAGAGAAAAAGAAAGAAGAAAAAAAAAAGAAAAAAGAAAAAAGTGAAGGAAAAAGGGTAGGGCCTGGGTAATTAACTTCAATCCTACGCTTCGGGATCCTCAAATAATCCAACGGTGAATTAAAACACTGATTTGAAAACGCGTAAGTGTTTTATTTTAAATAAAACACTTTAAATAAAACACTACGATGAATTAAGGTAGAATATTATTTTATAAACTAAAATTTATAAAATAATATTTCCTCATCATTATTTAAAATGATAAAGTACCGTTAATTAATCGAAGATGATAAAATCATTTAAATTAATAAAATACTTAATTACAACACTGAGAGAAATTAAGATAGAATATTATTTTATAAACTAAGGTTTATAAAATAATATTTTCTTCATTATTGTATAAAATGATAAAGTATCATTAATTAATCAAAGTGCATAAAACACTTGAATAGACAATGAGAGGAATTAAGATAAATTATTATTTTATAAACTAACGTTTATAAAATAATATTTCTTCATCATTATTAAAATGATAAAGTATCTTTAATCACTCAAAGAGGATAAAACCATTTAATTTAAATAAGAGTTTTCAACGTAAAATTAAACCTCTTAATATCTTAAAACAACTAAAATATTTAACCTAAGTAAATATCCACAATTATAATATTTTCAGAGCTCATTAAATTATTATAATTGTGCTATTTTAAAAACAAGCTTATCTAATACTTTGAAATTTGATGGATAAGATCCGGAATTCGCCATCGAGGTACAACGCTTAGGATAATTCTGTTCATGATTTTACAGTTTTCGGTGAAGAACAAATTACGTGATTTACGGAAAAAGATAAATTATGCACGTGATTTCAGGTGAGGGTAGAGACGAGAGAAATGGTGATTGCTGTCCGAAAAGAATCCAAAATTGATTGTCGTGCTGTCTAACATGTGCGAAAAAGAAAAAGAAGGGTGAGGAGATAAGGCTAAATTTTAGCGGGCTGTTACAGCCAAGTTATTATTCTAGTTTTGTTTGTGCACTTATATATAATTTTTGAATGAATTGAATAATTAAAAATACCATATTACAAAATAAAACATTAATCTAATAAAATTTTTACAATTAATATATAAACCTTTTATTCTAACTATAAAATTATAACAAGTTTATGAATACATTTCTTATATGGTTATACATTGTATTACATTGTATTATATAATGAAACTATCAAGTCCTATATTGTAACTATTACACATTACAAAATATATACTATAATTAATCACTTAGGTACTTAATTAACTAATATATAATTATGAACTATATTTAACATATAGTTATAAAGGACTAGGCGTAAATAATTGGATTACATACTACAGATTTAATTATGAAGGTAACTACACTTATGTTAGTAAATTTAATATGTATAGAAGCATATATATGTATGCATATAATAATACTAATATATAGAAATAAATTATATATATCAATGATTTTTGGACGAACTCTAATCGAGTTGAGTCGGGCATGAACGAGTGAGCGTTAACGAACCATAATCGAGTTGAGTTGAGTTTAATTGAATATGTGTTATTTACTAATAGAGTGAGTTCTGCTTTCACTATTGAGGTTGTTTTTTACAAGTCGAGCTAGATTTGAGTTTCTTTTAATGAGTATCGGGCGAGTAATCATACGGACTAGTTCATTTACAACCCCAAACTCGCAGTCCAAGTTGATTTAGAAGTTGGGTATGACCTTTATCTTTACATAGTAGAACTGATTTTTCACATTAGCTTATAAGTTGCTCATGTTCCATTTTCTGTCTCAGGGAGCTATATACAATTTTAGCTCTATATAATTTGTACACAAATATACAAGCTTGACGAGCATATACAGATGAATCTGACCCTTGGAATAGCCTGTCATGCATATATATATATATATATATATATATATATATTTATATATGGATGACCCAAGATGATATATATATCCTAGCTCAATGGTATGCATCGATCCATCGGAAAGACGCGGTTGCACTTTATATTGGGGTAGTTGGTTTCTTAGGTAACAGTATTTCCAAGTTATATAGTGAACTTGTTGTAATCATGATTTTTACCGTCGACGCTATTTTGTTGAGAGGCCGGGTGAGTGCTTACAAACTTAACTTTGTGCCTTCTTATTTGGTGGAAGGAAAGGAAATTAAGCACAAGGCATTCATGTATTTATTCGATCTCCTTGCACTTGTAAGAGTACTATGAAAAGGAAACAAATTTACATGCAGTTCCATGATTGGTTTGGATTTTACTGTTTTTTAGACAGCTAACGATGGTGGAACCTTAAAAATATATGCATGTTTTAAATTGTTTTCATGTATATACTATTGTTGGTGATGGACCTATCACTCTCTTTTCTTTGGAAAAGGAGATCTAAAGACACCTAGCCTCTAGCATGAATACAATAATCCGACGTTTCGTTCCTAGTATAGGATCAAGTTTTTTAATTTGCACATCATCTGTATATATGCAAAACAAAGAATTCCCCAACCATCCATATATATATACACAAACGCGAAGACATCATTTTGGAGAATCTTTGATATTAGAAAAACGCTTCGTTTTTTGTTATTTTTGTCATTTCGAAACAACCCGATTATGAGGTTTTGTTTAAAATTGTTTTTCACAGTACAGTTAGTAAAAATTTTTCCTTTGGAATTTCTTTCAACATTATGCTTGTACGTACGTAGTACTATATATGCTCAAGCTGCAGGCTTCAAGAGTTAATAATCTTCTCTGCAAATACACATGATGGCGACTGCTTATCTCCTCAAAGAAGCGCACATTTGAGAAGAAAACAGATTGGCCACAAATAAGAATTAATAGCCTCATATTTTCCCACGTGAGACCTCGTATTTTTCACAACTTGGGAGATTTCTACGTTGAGGCAAGGATGATCACTATAAGAAAACTCCATATTTGTTATCAGTTAATTTCTTTATAACATTACTATTTCTATCCAAATGAGTCCACTCTTGTCAGTTTTTCTTATAGTAATCGAATTTAAGACGTTTAAGACACTGCGTTTGCTACCAACGTTCAGCAAATAAAAATTGGTTAATTACCAAAGTTAAATAAATCCAAAACTAAAACATCCCACTAAATCTCTACGTATATAGTCATTTGCATTTTGGTAACCATTTTGTGTTTTTCGCATCTAATTTAAGTGACGCAAAAAGTCATTTTTCTTGTAGTGTTGAAAGAAAAAGTAAAATCATCCTCTTGCTGCTGCCTATCAATTTAGTTGAAATCCAAATAATGATAATATTTATTCAAAGCTGCCATAGTTGCTCCAATTTGGATCAAAGACATTCTGATCTGTGTAAGCCACCAAAGAAGGACTAAAGGCAACCAATGCACCTTGATACTGAGTAGGACCAACTAATGTGCCTCAATACTGAGTATGAAGATTACTGCTGAATGATGAGGAGCTTCCTGCATGATTGACTTCAATGTTTGGTAAAGGCCACTGGTGCATTTCTCCAGCATCTGCCATTGGTTCGGGATCTACAATGGCATTCTCCAAGTTCCAAAGGTTATCATTCTCCGTATCATTGACAATGTTAGAACTTTCATTATCCACATCAACTTCAGTGCGTGTTCTAGGAGATTTGTCAATTTTATTCTTAACCCTACACAAAACCCAGTCATCCAACTGGATAATATAAACAATTTAACGATGATGGTCAATTCGCGAATGAAAAAATTGTTAAGAAGGAAATAGTTTCTCAATTTTCTTATATATAAATCCTATGTACACAAACCCAACCATCGTATAAAATGATCACTATAAGAAAAAAGATTTTTTACGTCACTTAAATTGGATGCAAAAAATACTAAATGGTTGCAAAATTATGAAATATAAATTCATTAACTAATGATAAAAAAGATGTAATTTATATATTTAATCTCAATTGTTGACATTATTTTGCCTTATATACAAAAAAGACAATGATCACTATGTTATACAAGATATAAAATACTTGTTATGAATTTTTATGATTTTTAATACATTTATTAACATTGAAATATCCAATTCAAAATTGTCATGAATCGCTGAATTCAATTTGTTGAATCGTATGATTCACTAAATCAGTGCGTACATGATTCAAAACCCGATTATGATTTTTCTAGCCTTGGAACTCACATTGAGGGAGGAAATTAAAATGGAGTTAAAATATTTGAAAGGTTTGTAAAATTCATAAAATCTAACACTCTCTTCAATCAGCATCCAACTTTTATCCAAATAACATAAAGAAAGTATGACAATCTGTACTCTATCAAGGGAGTGGAATAGCTTTCATGATTGTGGAGCTTGTTTGGATGTATTTGATCGTCAAGTGATTAGTGGGAGCCCAAGTACCATAAGTTGATCAACACGTTTCAAATATGCGAATCGGCTTCAAAAATATGTTCAATACGTCTTATACACCTAACTGAACCAATTGACAAAGATATATATATATATACATATAATTATTGTTATCTATTTTTACTTGCATACGTCGTTCAAATAATTTCTTTGACGACGGTTTTGTTGTTGTCACATTTTCTAAATCGATATAAAATCTTAAATCTATTGTAGTAGCTCATGCCAACTCAGCCCCTCATCAACTAAATCAGATCATACACACATGTATCATGACAAGCACAAGAGCCATATGCAACTTGTCTCACGTTAAGCAAGTGTTGACCATAAATATTTAGGGCCAACCAATTACAAGCTTCTCCTAGTGTGGAAAAAATGATTTAATTCAAGTTAATTTGGGTGATTCAAATTGAACCAGTGAGAAACTGAACCGATTTTTGTGAACATTTAGAATCGTTCACTGAATCACTCCAATCGATTGTTTAGCCGATTTTAGACAGATTTGAACCGACTCTAACCAATTCAAAATTGTATTTATTGAATCAAATAAGAATAGCAAAAAAATTGAATAATAAAACATGAAGTTCTTTAATTTTTTTAGTTGAACAAAAAATTAAGAAGAGGAACGAGTTTCTATATTAAATTTATGGTTATGCATAAAATACTATATTTTTCATGTGATTATGACATAATGGTCATTATCTTTTTGTTGGGAAAAGCCTAGAAATGAAATATTTAAATTGAATATTGATGGTTGTGGCCTTGGTAATCCAGGAAGTTTAGGTGCGGGGGTGTTATTTGGGATTGACGTGGTGATATGGTACTTTCTTTTTCGTGCTATCTTGGGGTGGGTTCTAATAATCATGCTGAACTGAAAGCCTTGTTAATAGGGTTGAAATATTAACATAATGGTCATTATCTTTTTGTTGGGAAAAGCCTAGAAATGGAAGATTGATGGTTGTAGCCTTGGTAATCTAGGAAGTTTAGGTACGGGGGGTGTTATTTAGGATTGGCGTGGTGATATGGTGCTTTCTTTTTCGTGCTATCTTGGAGTGGGTTCTAATAATCATGCTGAACTGAAAGCCTTGTTAATAGGGTTGAAATATTGTCGAGCCTTGGGTCTACATCAGGTCGACATTGAGTATGATTCCTTGATTTGTGTATCTTGGGTTCAGAAGAAGCATTGCGGAGTTTGGTATTTGGAAGATTTCTGGGAGGAGGTTATGAGATTGTATGAAAGTGGGGATTTTGTTATTAAGCATGTTTATCAAGAAGGAAATGCACCGGTTGGTTTTTTAGCTAAAATGGGAGCTCAAGGTTCAACCTTTGTTTGGCGATCTTTGTTACATGTTCCAAAATTTCTTAAAGATTTGATTCGCACGGATAAATTGTCCTTGCCTTATGTGAGAGGTTATTGAGTAGATGAAATGTCTGGTTGTTGTTCTTTTTTTGGACTGATGTTCTTGTTTATGGTGAGGAAGTTCTTTTTAGGCATGTAGTATTTTTATTCTATTATAGTTTCTTATGTATTTTTGGTATTCCTCCGCCATAAGTGTGAGTTTTCTTAATAAATTTGGGAAGGGGGTCACTCTTGGACATGTGACCCAAACACTTTTTTTTTTTTTTTAAATGGTCATTATATTTTTCGTATAAAAGGCAAAATAGTGTCAACAATTGAGATTAAATATATAAATTACATCTTTATTATAATTAGTTAATGAATTTATATTTTATATCCATTTATACAAAATATAAAATACTTGTTATGAATCTTTATGATTTTTAATACATTTATTAACTTTGAAATATCCAATTCAAAATTGTCATGAATTGCTCAATTTAATTTGTTGAATCGTATGATTCACTGAAACAATGCTTACATGATTCAGAACTTGATTATATAGATATAATTTTAATCGTATTGATCTTGCAATGGATCAAAATTTAAATAAGTGTCGTTATATTTCAATAATTATAACTAAGAAATATCTCTCTAATTACCTTGTACTGGTCTTGTATTGTAATTAATTATTATCATCATCCTAAAAGATCGAATTATGATTGAGCGCATTTAATTCTTCTTAAAAATATGAGAGAATTATTTAAAAAAGGGACTCTATCCAAATCCGCCGAAGAAAGAAAAAAAAAATATATATATATATTATATGATGGAGCCACGACATCTAGTTTGGACAAATTCCAACTACTTTACCTGATTAATGGGTGCCCAAGTACCATAAGATTAATACATTTCAAATATGTGAATTGGCTTAAAAAATATATACAGTACTTCTTTTACACCTAACTGAACCGATCGACCAAGATATATATATATATATAGATATAATTATTGTTGTCTACTTTTACTTGCAAACGTCGTTCAAATAATATCTTTGACGACGGTTTTGTGGCTTTCACATTTTCTAAATCGATATAAAATCTTAAATCTATTGTAGTAGCTCATGCCAACTAAGTCCCTCATCAACAAAATCAGATCACACACATGCATCGTGGCAAGCACATGAGCCAAATGCAACTTGTCTCACAACAAGCAAGTGTTGACCATAAATATTTAGGGTCAACCAATTACAAGCTTCTCCTAGTGTGGAAAAAATGATTCGATTCAAGTTAATTTGGCTGATTCAAATTGAACCAGTGAGAAACCAAACCGATTTCTGTTAACATTTTGAATCGTTCACCGAACCACTATGATCGATTGTTCTAGCCGATTTTAGACTGATTCGAACCGACTCTAACCAATTCAAAATTGCATTTATTTTTAAGTTGTCTAGCAAACGAGTTGTTTCTTTTAATTTCTTCGTACAAAAATATGATCGAACTAAACATGTGTTTAACCTTTTTTTTAACTCAATTTTATTTTTATCACTGTATCAAATAAGAAAAGCAAAAGAATTGAATAATAAAACATGAAATTCTATATTTTTTTTTTGTTGGACAAAAAATTAGAAGAGGAATGAGTTTCGCTTTTAAGTTTATGGTTATGCATAAAATACTATATCTTTCAAGTGATTATAACATAATGGTCATTATCTTTTTCGTATTAAGGCAAAATAGTGCCAACAGTTGAGATTGAATATATAAATTACATCTTTATTATAATTAGTTAATGAATTTATATTTTATATCCATTTATACAAGATATAAAATACTTGTTACGAATCTTTATGATTTTTAATACATTTATTAACTTTGAAATATCGAATTCAAAATTGTCATGAATTGCTCAATTTAATTTGTTGAATTGTTTGATTCACTGAAATAGTGCTTACATGATTCAGAACCCAATTATATAGATATAGTTTCAATCGTATTGATCTTGCAATGGTTTAAAATTTAAATAAGCGTCGTTATATTTCAATAATTATAACTAAGAATTTCTATCTAATTACCTTGTGCTTATCTTGTACTGTAATTAATTATTATCATCATCCTAAAAGATCGAATTATGATAGAGCGCATTTAATTCTTTTTAAAAATATGAGAAAATTATTTAAAAAAGGGACTCTATCCGAATCCGCCAAAGATAGCAAATATATATATATATATTATATGATGGAGCCACGACATCTAGTTTTGACTAATTCCAACTATTTCACCTGATTAATGGGAGCCAAGTTACCATAAGATCAATAAATTTCAAATATATGAATCGGCTTTAAAAATATATACAGTACTTCTTTTACAGTTAGCTGAACTGATCGACCAAGCTATATATAGATATAATTAATGTTATCTATTTATACTTACAAATGTCGTTCAAATAATATCTTTGATGACGGTATTGTGGCAAGCACAGGAGCTCTATGCAAGTGCAGATATAAAATACTTGTTACGAATCTTTATGATTTTTAATACATTTATTAACTTTGAAATATCCAATTCAAAATTGTCATGAATTGCTCAATTTAATTTGTTGAATCGTTTCATTCACTGAAACAGTGCTTACATGATTCAGAACCCGATTATATAGATATAGTTTTGATCGTATTAATCTTGCAATGGTTTATAATTTAAATAAGCGTCGTTATATTTCAATAATTATAACTAAGAAATATCTATCTAATTACCTTGCGTTTATCTTGTACCATAATTAATTATTATCATTATCTTAAAAGATTGTATTATGATTGTGCGCATTTAACTCTTTTTATAAATATGAGAAAATTATTTTAAAAAGGGACTCTATCCGAATCCGCCAAAGAAAGCAAATATATATATATATATATATATATATTATATGATGGAGCCACGACATCTAGTTTGGACTAATTCCAACTACTTCACCTGATTAATGAGAGCCGAAGTACCATAAGATCAATACATTTCAAATATATGAATCGGCTTTAAAAATATATATAAAATACTTTTTATACATATAGCTGAACCGATCGACCAAGATATATATATAATTATTGTTATCTATTTATACTTGCAAACATCGTCCAAATAATATCTTTGACGGCCGTTTTGTAGCTGTCACATTTTCAAAATCAATACAAAATTTTAAATCTATTGTAATAGCTCATGCGAACTAAGTTCCTAATCAACAAAATCACATCACACACACGTGTATCATGGCAAGCACACGAGCCATATGCAACTTGTCTCACAGTAAGAAAGTGTGTACCATAAATATTTCGGGCCAACCAATTACAAGCTTGATCTCCTAGTGTGAAAAAAATTATTCGAATTTGGGTGATTCGAATTGAACCAGTGAGAAACCGAATCGATTTTTGTGAACATTTTGAATCGTTCACTGAACTGCTCCAATTGATTGTTCTTGCCGATTTTAGACTGATTTGAACCAACTCTAACAAATTCAAAATTGTATTTATTTTTAAGTTGTCTAGCAAACGGGTTGTTTCTTTTAATTTTTTTGTACAAAAATATGATAGAACTAAACATATGTTTAACCTTTTTTTTAATTGAATTGAATTTTTATCATTTTATTAAATAAGAATAGTAAAAAAATTGAATAATCAAACATGAAGTTCTTTATTTTTTTTAGTTGAACAAAAAATTATGAGGAATGAGTTTCTAAATTAAATTTTTGGTTATGCATAAAATACAAAATTTTTCATGTGATTATAAACATAATGGTCATTTAATTTTTCGTTTATAAAGCAAAATAGTGTACCATTGAGATTAAATATATAAATTATATCTTTATTATAATTAGTTAATGAATTTATATTTTACATCCATTTATACAAGATATAAAATACTTGTTACGAATCTTTATGATTTTTAATACATTTATTAACTTTGAAATATCCAATTCAAAATTGTCATGAATTGCTCAATTTAATTTGTTGAATCGTTTGATTCACTGAAACAGTGCTTACATGATTCAGAACCCGATTATATAGATATAGTTTCGATCGTATTAATCTTGCAATGGTTTATAATTTAAATAAGCATCGTTATATTTCAATAATTATAACTAAGAAATATCTATCTAATTACCTTGCGTTTATCTTGTACCGTAATTAATTATTATCATTATCTTAAAAGATTGTATTATGATTGTGTGCATTTAACTCTTTTTATAAATATGAGAAAATTATTTAAAAAAGGGACTCTATCCGAATCTGCCAAAGAAAGCAAATATATATATATATTATATGATGGAGCCACGACATCTAGTTTGGACTAATTCCAACTACTTCACCTGATTAATGGGAGCCGAAGTACCATAAGATCAATACATTTGAAATATATGAATCGGCTTTAAAAATATATATAAAATAATACATATAGTTGAACCGATCGACCAAGATATATATATAATTATTGTTATCTATTTATACTTGCCAACATCGTTCAAATAATATCTTTGACGGCCGTTTTGTAGCTGTCACATTTTCAAAATCAATACAAAATTTTAAATCTATTGTAATAGCTCATGCGAACTAAGTTCCTCATCAACAAAATCACATCACACACACGTGTATCATGGCAAGCACACGAGCCATATGCAACTTGTCTCACAGTAAGAAAGTGTGTACCATAAATATTTCGGGCCAACCAATTACAAGCTTGATCTCCTAGTGTGAAAAAAATTATTCGAATTTGGGTGATTCGAATTGAACCAGTGAGAAACCGAATCGATTTTTGTGAACATTTTGAATCGTTCACTGAACCGCTCCAATTGATTATTCTTGCCGATTTTAGACTTATTTGAACCGACTCTAACCAATTCAAATTTGTATTTATTTTTAAGGTGTCTAGCAAACGGGTTGTTTCTTTTAATTTGTTTGTACAAAAATATGATAGAACTAAGCGTATGTTTAACCTTTTTTTTAATTTAATTTAATTTTTACCATTTTATCAAATAAGAATAATAAAAAAATTGAATAATCAAACATGAAGTTCATTATTATTTTTAGTTGAATAAAAAATTATGAAGAGGAATGAGTTTCTATATTAAATTTATGGTTATGCATAAAATACTATTTTTTTCATGTGATTATAAACATAATGGTCAATATCTTTTTCGTTTATAGGGCAAAATAGTGTACCATTGAGATTAAATATATAAATTACATCTTTATTATAATTAGTTAATGAATTTATATTTTATACCTATTTATACAAGATATAAAATACTTGTTATGAATCTTTATGATTTTTAATACATTTATTAACTTTGAAATATCGAATTCAAAATTGTCATGAATTGCTCAATTTAATTTGTTGAATTGTTTGATTCATTGAAACAGTGCTTACATGATTCAGAACCTGATTATATAGATATAGTTTCAATCATATTGATCTTGCAAAGGTTTAAAATTAAAATAAGCGTCGTTATATTTCAATAATTATAACAAAGAAATATCTATCTAATTACCTTGTGTTTGTCTTGTACTGTAATTAATTATTATCATCATCTTAAAATATTGAATTATGATTGAGCACATTTAACTCTTTTTATAAATATGAGAAAATTACTTAAAAAAGGGACTCTATCCGAATCCGCTAAAGAAAGGAAATATATATATATATATATTATATGATGGAGCCACGACATCTAGTTTGGACTAATTCCAACTATTTTACCTGATAAATGGGAGTCCAAGTACCATAAGATCAATACATTTCAAATATGTAAATCGGCTTCAAAAATATATATAAAATACTTTTTATACATATAGCTGAACCGATCGACCAAGATATATATATAATTATTGTTATCTATTTATCCTTGCAAACATCGTTCAAATAATATCTTTGACGACCGTTTTGTAGCGGTCACATTTTCAAAATCAATACAAAATTTTAAATCTATTGTAAGAGCTCATGCCAACTAAGTTCCTCATCAACAAAATCAGATCACACACACGTGTATCATGGCAAGCACACGAGCCATATGCAACTAGTCTCATAGTAAGAAAGTGTGTACCATAAATATTTCGGGCCAACCAATTACAAGCTTCTCCTAGTGTGAAAAAAATGATTCGAATTTGGGCAACTCGAATTGAACCAGTGAGAAACCGAATCGATTTTTTTGAACATTTTGAATCGTTCATTGAACCGTTCCAACTGATTTTTCTTGCCGATTTTAGACTGATTTGAGCCAACTCTAAAAAATTTAAAATTGTATTTATTTTTAAGTTGTTTAGCAAACGGGTCGTTTCTTTTAATTTGTTTGTACAAAAATATGATAGAACTAAACATATGTTTTACCTTTTTTTTAATTTAATTTAATTTTTACCATTTTATCAAATAAGAATAGTAAAAAAATTGAATAATCAAACATGAAGTTCTTTATTTTTTTTAGTTGAACAAAAAAATTATGAAGAGGAATGAGTTTCTATATTAAATTTATGGTTATGCAGAAAATACTATATCTTTCATGTGATTATAAACATAATGGTCATTATCTTTTTCGTTTATAAGGCAAAATAGTGTACCATTGAGATTAAATATATAAATTACATCTTTATTATAATTAATGAATTTATATTTTACATCCATTTATACAAGATATAAAATACTTGTTACGAATCTTTATGATTTTTAATACATTTATTAACTTTGAAATATCGAATTCAAAATTGTCATGAATTGCTCAATTTAATTTGTTGAATTGTTTGATTCACTGAAATAGTGCTTACATGATTCAGAACCCGATTATATAGATATAGTTTCAATCGTATTGATCTTGCAATGGCTTAAATTAAAATAAGCGTCGTTATATTTCAATAATTATAACTAAGAAATTCTATCTAATTACCTTGTGGTTATCTTGTACTGTAATTAATTATTATCATCATCCTAAAAATCAAATTATGATTGAGCGCATTTAACTCTTTTTAAAAATATGAGATAATTATTTAAAAAAGGCACTCTATCCGAATCCGCCAAAGAAAGCAAATATATATATTATATGATGGAGCCACGACATCTAGTTTGGACTAACTCCAACTATTTCACCTGATTAATGGGAGCCAAAGTACATTAAGATCAACACATTTCAAATATATGAATCGGCTTTAAAAATATATACAGTACTTCTTTTACAGCTAGCTGAACTGATCGACCAAGCTATATATAGATATAATTAATGTTATCTATTTATACTTACAAACGTTGTTCAAATAATATCTTTGACACGGTATTGTGTCTGTCACATTTTCTAAACCGATACAAAATCTTAAATCTATTGTAGTAGCTCATGCCAAGTAAGTCCCTCATCAACAAAATCAAATCACACACACATGCATCATGACAAGCACAGGAGCCCTATGCAACTTGTCTCACCGTAAGCAGTGTTGACCATAAATATTTAGGGCCAACCAATTACAAGCTTCTCCTAGTGTGGAAAAAATGATTTGAATTTGGATGATTCGAATTGAACAGTGAGAAACCGAATCGATTTTTGGGAACATTTTGAATCGTTCACTGAACCGCTCCAATGGATTGTTCTTGTCGATTTTAGACTTATTTGAACCGACTCTAACCAATTCAAAATTGTTTTTATTTTTAAGTTGTCTAGCAAACAGGTTGTTTCTTTTAATTTGTTTGTACAAAAATATGATAGAACTAAACATATGTTTAACCTTTTTTTTTAATTTAATTTAATTTTGATCATTTTATCAAATAAGAATAGTAAACAAATTGAATAATCAAACATGAAGTTCTTTATTTTTTTTAGTTGAACAAAAAATTTTGAGGAGGAATTAGTTTCTAAATTAAATTTATGGTTATGCATAAAATACTATATTTTTCATGTGATTATAAACATAATGGTCATTATCTTTTTCGTTTTTACGGCTAAATAGTGTACCATTGAGATTAAATATATAAATTACATCTTTATTATAATTAGTTAATGAATTTATATTTTACATCCATTTATACAAGATATAAAATACTTGTTACGAATCTTTATGATTTTTAATACATTTATTAACTTTGAAATATCCAATTCAAAATTGTTATGAATTGCTCAATTTAATTTGTTGAATTGTTTGATTCACTGAAATAGTGCTTACATGATTCAGAACCCGATTATATAGATATAGTTTCAATCGTATTGATCTTGCAATGGTTTAAAATTTAAATAAGTGTCGTTATATTTCAATAATTATAACTAAGAATTTCTATCTAATTACCTTGTGCTTATCTTGTACTGTAATTAATTATTATCATCATCCTAAAAGATCGAATTATCATAGAGCGCATTTAATTCTTTTTAAAAATATGAGAAAATTATTTAAAAAAGGGACTCTATCCGAATCCGCCAAAGATAGCAAATATATATATATATATATATATTATATGATGGAGCCACGACATCTAGTTTGGACTAATTCCAACTACTTCACCTGATTAATGGGAGCCAAAGTATCATAAGATCAATACATTTCAAATATATGAATCGGCTTTAAAAATATATATAAAATAATTTTTATACATATAGCTGAACCGATCGACCAAGATATATATATATAATTATTGTTATCTATTTATACTTGCAAACATCGTTCAAATAATATCTTTGACGACCGTTTTGTAGCTGTCACATTTTCAAAATCAATACAAAATTTTAAATCTATTGTAATAGCTCATGCCAACTAAGTTCCTCATCAACAAAATCAGATCGCACACACGTGTATCATGGCAAGCACACGAGCCATATGCAACTTGTCTCACAGTAAGAAAGTGTGTACCATAAATATTTCGGGCCAACCAATTACATGCTTCTCCTAGTGTGAAAAAAATGATTCGAATTTGGGCAACTCGAATTGAACTAATGAGAAACCGAATCGATTTTTTTGAACATTTTGAATCGTTCACTGAACCTCTCTAATTGATTGTTCTTGCCGATTTTAGACTGATTTGAACCAACTCTAACAAATTCAAAATTGTATTTATTTTTAAGTTGTTTAGCAAACGGGTTGTTTCTTTTAATTTCTTTATACAAAAATATGATAGAACTAAACATAAGTTTAACCTTTTTTTTAATTTAATTTAATTTTTATCATTGTATCAAATAAGAATAGTAAAAAAATTGAATAATCAAACATGAAGTTCTTTATTTTTTTTAGTTGGACAAAAAATTATAAGGAGGAATGTGTTATATATTAAATTTATGGTTATGCTTAAAATACTATATTTTTCATGTGATTATAACAATGGTCATTATCTTTTTCGTTTATAAGGCCAAATAGTGTACAATTGAGATTAAATATATAAATTACATCTTTATTATAATTAGTTAATGAATTTATATTTTACATCCATTTATACAAGATATAAAATACTTGTTACGAATCTTTATGATTTTTAGTACATTTATTAACTTTGAAATATCGAATTTAAAATTGTCATGAGTCGCTCAATTTAATTTGTTGAATCGTATAATTCGCTGAATCGATGCTTACATGATTCAAAACCTGATTATATAGATATAATTTCAATCGTATTGATCTAACAATGGTTCAAAATTTAAATAAGTGTCGTTATATTTCCATAATTATAACTAAGAAATATCTATCTAATTACATTGTGCTTATCTTCTACTGTAATTAATTATTATCATCATCCTAAAAGATCGAATTATGATTGAGGGCATTTAATTCTTTTAAAAAATATGAGAAAATTATTTTGGAAAAGGGACACGATCTGAATCCACCGAAGAAAGCATATATATATATATATATTGTATAATGGAGCCATAAGATCTAGTTTGGACTAATTCCAACTACTTCACCTGATTAAAGGGAGCACAAGTACTATAAGATCAATACATTTCAAATATGAAAATCGGCTTGAAAAATATATATATAATACTTTTTATACACCTAGTAGAACCGATCGACCATGATATATATATATATATATATATAAATATATATATAATTATTGTTATCTATTTATACTTGCAACATCGTTCAAATGATATCTTTGAAGACGGTTTTGTTGTTGTCACATTTTCGAAATCGAAACAAAATTTTAAATCTATTGTAATAGCTCATGCCAGCTAAGTTTCTCATCAACAAAATCAGATCACACACACATGCATCATGGCAAGCACACGAGCCACATGCAACTTGTCTCACAGAAAGCAAGTGTGTACCAAAAATATTTAGGGCCAACCAATTACAAGCTTCTCCTAGTGTGGAAAAAATGATTTGAATTTGGGTAATTCGAATTGAACCAGTGAGAAACTGAATCGATTTTTGTGACCATTTTGAATCGTTCACTGAACCGCTCCAATCGATTGTTCTAGCTGATTTTAGATTGATTTGAACCGACTCTAACCAATTCAAAATTGTATTTATTTTTAAGTTGTCTAGCAAACGGGTTGTTTCTTTTAATTTCTTTGTACAAAAATATGATAGAACTAAACATATGTTTAGCCTTTCTTTTTTAATTCAATTTTATTTAATTTTATTTTTATCAATGTATCAAATAGGAATAGCAAAAAAATTGAATAATAAAACATGAATTTTTTATTTTTTTTAGTTGAACAAAAAATTAAGAAGAGGAATGAGTTTCTATATTAAATTTATGGTTATGCATAAAATACTATATTTTTCATGTGATTATAACATAATGGTCATTATCTTTTTCGTATATAAGGCAAAATAGTGTCAACAATTGAGATTAAATATATAAATTACATCTTTATTATAATTAGTTAATGAATTTATATTTTATATCCATTTACACAAGATATAAAATACTTGTTATGATTATTTATGATTTTTAATACATTTATTAACTTTGAAATATCCAATTCAAAATTGTCATGAATCATTCAATTTAATTTGTTGAATCATATGATTCACTAAATCAGTATTTACATGATTCAGAACCCGATAATGATTTTTCTGGCCTTGGAACTCAATTTGAGGGAGGAAATTAAAGTGGAGTTAAAAGATTCGAAAGACCTGTAACATTCTTAAGATCTAACACTCTCTTCGATCGGTCAACCCATTTTTATACAGATAACATAAAGGAAGTGTGACAATGTGTAGTGTATTAAGGGAGCGGAATAATTTTCATGATTGTGGGGCTTGTTTGGAAAGTATTTGATCGTTAAGTGATTAGTGGGAGCCCAAGTACCACAAGAGCAATACGTTTCAAATATACGTATCGGCTTCAAAAATATATACAGTACTTCTTATACACCTAACTAAACCAATTGACCAAGATATATATATATATATATATATATATATATNTAATTATTGTTTTTTATTTTTACTTGCAAACGTTGTTCAAATAATATCTTTGACGACGGTTTTGTGGCAGTCCCATTTTCTAAACCGATACAAAATTTTAAATCTATTGTAGTAGCTCATGCCAACTTAGTCCCTCATCAACTAAATCGGATCACACACACATGTATCATGGCAAGCACATGAGCCATATGCAACTTGTCTCACATTAAGCAAGTGTTGACCATAAATATCTAGAGCCAACCAATTACTAGCTTCTCCTAGTGTTGAAAAAATGATTCATTTCAAGTTAAATTGGGTGATTCAAATTGAACTTGAACCAGTGAGAAACCGAACCGTTTTTTGTGAACATTTTTAATCGATCACTGAACCACTCCAATTGATTGTTCTAGTCGATTTTAGATTGATTTGAACCGACTCTAACCAATTCAAAATTGTATTTATTTTTAAGTTGTCTAGCAAACGAGTTGTTTCTTTTAATTTCTTTGTACAAACATATGACAAAACTAAACATATGTTTAACCTTTTTTTTTTTTAATTCAATTCTATTTATTTATTATTATTATTTTTTATCATTGTATCAAATAAGGATAGCAAAAAAATTGAATCAGAAAACATGAAGTTCTTTATTTTTTTTAATTGAACAAAAAATAAAGAAATGGAATGAGTTTCTATATTAAATTTATTGTTATGCATAAGATACTATATTTTTCATGTGATTATAACATAATGGTCATTATCTTTTTCGTATATAAGGCAAAATAGTGACAACAATTGAGATTAAAAATATAAATTGCATCTTTATTATAATTAGTTAATGAATTTATATTTTATATCCATTTATACAAGATATAAAATACTTGTTATGAATCTTTATTATTTTTAATACATTTATTAACTTTGAAATATTCAATTCAAAATTATCATGAATCGCTCAATTTAATTTGTTGAATCGTATGATTCACTGAATCAATGCTTACATGATTTAGAACCCTATTATATAGATATAATTTCAATCGTATTGATCTTGCAATGGTTCAAAATTTAAATAACCGTAGTTATATTTCAATAATTATTGCTAAGAAGTATCAATCTAATTAGCCTGTTCTTATCTTGTACTGTAATTAATTATTATCATCATCCTAAAAGATCGAATTATGATTGAGCTAATTTAACTCTTTTTAAAAATATGAGAAAATTATTTTAAAAAGGGACTCGATCCGGATCTGCCGAAGAAAACATATATATATATATATATTATATAATGAGCCACGAGATCTAGTTTGGAGTAATTCCAACTACTTCACCTGATTAATGGGAGCCCAAGTACCATAAGATCAATACTTTTGAAATATGTGAATCGGCTTAAAAAATATATACAGTACTTCTCATACACCTAGTTGAACCGATCGACCAAGATATATATATATATATATATAGATATAATTATTGTTATCTCTTTTTACTTGCAAACATCATTCAAATAATATCTTTGACGATGGTTTTGTGGCTGTCACATTTTCTAAACCGATACAAAATCTTAAATCTATTGTAATAGCTCATGCCAACTCAGTCCCTTATCAACAAAATCAGATCACACACACATGTATCATGGCAAGCACATGAGCCATATGAAACTTTTCTCACATTAAGCAAGTGTTGACCATAAATATCTAGAGCCAACCAATTACTAGCTTCTCCTAGTGTTGAAAAAATGATTCATTTCAAGTTAAATTGGGTGATTCAAATTGAACCAGTGAGAAACCAAACCGATTTTTGTGAACATTTTGAATCGTTCACTGAACCACTCCAATCGATTGTTCTAGCAGATTTTAGACTAATTTGAACCGACTCTATCCAATTCAAAATTGTATTTATTTTTAAATTGTCTAGCAAACGAGTTGTTTCTTTTAATTTTTTTTGTACAAAAATATGATAAAACTAAACATATATTTAACCTTTTTTTAATTTAATTTAATTTTTATCATTGTATCAAATAAGAATAGCAAAAAAATTGAATAATAAAACATGAAGTTCTTTATTATTTTTAGTTGAACAAAAAATTAAGAAGAGGAATGACTTTCTATATTAAATTTATGGTTATGCATAAAATACTATATTTTTTATGTTATTATAACATAATGGTCATTATCTTTTTCGTATATAAGGAAAAATAGTGTCAACAATTGAGATTAAATATATAAATTACATCTTTATTATAATTAGTTAATGAATTTATATTTTATATCCATTTATACAAGATATAAAATACTTTTATCAATCTTTATGATTTTTAATACATTTATTAACATTGAAATATCCAATTCAAAATTATCATGAATCACTCAATTCAATTTGTTTAATCGTATGATTCACTGAATTAGTGCATACATGATTCAAAACCCGATTATGATTTTTCTAGCCTTGAAACTCACTTTGAGGGAGGAAATTAAAGTGGAGTTAAAAGATTTGAAAGGCCTGTAACATTCATAAAATCTAACACTCTCTTCAATCGGGCATCCAACTTTTGTCTAGATAACATAAAAGAAGTGTGACAATGTGTAGTGTATGAAGGGAGTGGAATAGCTTTCATGATTGTGGGGCTTGACTGTAAAGTATTTGATCATTAAGTGATTAATGAGAGCCCAAGAACCATAAGATCAATACGTTTCAAATATGTGAATCAGCTTCAAAAATATATACAGTACTTCTTATACACCTAACTAAACCGATCGACCAACATTTATATATATGTATAATTATTGTTATCTATTTATACTTGTAATCGTCGTTGAAATAATATATTTGACTACGGTTTTGTGGCTGTCACTTTTCTAAACCGATACAAAATCTTAAATCCATTGTAGTAGCTCATGCCAACTTAGTCCCTCATCAACAAAATTAGATCACACACACATTTATCATGGAAAGCACATGAGGCATATGCAACTTGTCTCACATTAAGCAAGTGTTGACTATAAATATTTAGGGCCAACCAATTACAAGCTTCTCCTAGTGTTGAAGAAATGATCTCCTAGTGTTGAAGAAATGATTCGATTCAAGCTAATTTGGGTGATTCAAATTGAACTAGTGAGAAACCGTACCCATTTTTGTGAACATTTTGAATTGTTCATTGAACCACTTCTATCGATTGATTCTAGCCGATTTTAGACTGATTTGAACTAACTTTAACCAATTCAAAATTGAATTTATTTTTAAGTTGTCTAGCAAACGAGGTGTTTCTTTTAATTTCTTTGTACAAAAATATGATAGAACTAAACATATGTTAACTTTTTTTTTTTAATTTAATTTAATTTTTATCATTGTATCTAATAAGAATAGAAAAAACATTGAAAAATAAAACCTGAAGTTCTTTATTTTTTTAAGTTGAACACAAAATTAAGAAGAGGAATGAGTTTTTATATTAAATTTATGGTTATGCGTAAAATATTATATTTTTCATGTGATTATAACATAATGGTCATTATATTTTTTGTATATAAGACAAAATAGTGTCAACAATTAAGATTAAATATATAAATTACATCTTTATTATAATTAGTTAATGAATTTATATTTTATATCCATTTATACAAGATATAAAATACTTGTTATGAATCTTTATGATTTTTAATACATTTATTAACATTGAAATATCCAATTCAAAATTGTCATGAATTGCTCAATTCAATTTGTTGAATCGTATGATTCACTAAATCAGTGCTTAAATGATTCAGAACCCGATTATGATTTTTTTAGCCTTGGAACTCACTTTGAGGGAGGAAATTAAAGTGGAGTTAAAAGATTCTAAGGGCCTGTAACATTCATAAAGTCTAACACTCTCCAATTGGGCATCCAACTTTTATCCAAATAACATAAAGGAAGTGTGACAATGTGTAGTGTATCATGGGAGTGGAATAGCTTTCGTGATTGTGGGGCTTGATTGGAAAGTATTTGATTGTCAAGTGCTGCTGTGTTGATAGCAGTGAAGTGTAGCAGCAAATGAAAGAAAATGAAATAGTTATTTTGTTATGTGTTGTAAGTTGTGATGTTGTTTTGTGTAAATGATATGTTGTCATTTCGATAAGTTGAATGTCGGCGTTTTACTTAGTGTAGTGCAAGTGATCATATGTGTAAGTGGTGTGACGCGTTAATGAATTGTAATATGGTGTCGTACTGATTCATGTAAATGTTTAGAAACTATAAAGGAGTAGAATGCAAGAAGGAAAGGCATCGAAGTTGATTCACAAGTTTACATCTCTCTCTCTCTCTCTCTCTCTCTACTTCTTGGAGACTAACCATCTCGAACAGGTTAATTCTAAAGTGGGTCCATTACAGTTAGTATTAGCAGTCATGGTTGAGGTCACTTGATCCTTTACTTAGTTGAATGAGGCTATATATGCTACAATTGAGGTAATAGTAGGAAAGGCAACTAAAACAACTTGAAGAAACTGTTGCAATCTTGATACAACAACAAAAGTAAACAAGAATGGATAGAGGAATCCATGATTAGAGATTTAATGAAGTTTTGCAGCAAAATTCAAAAATCTCAACTAGTACATCATTGGGTAATGAAGATGTGTGCAAAAATGGCAATGTTAATCAGAATCTTGCAAAGAATTGGGAATTGAATGAAGGTGTAGGAAAGGTTCATCATAGAGAAACTTTTGATAGAGGGTTTCATAAAACCATAAAGCTAGAATGTCCAAGATTCTCTGGTAGGAATCTTGCAGCTTGGGTGTATAGAGTTAATCAATACTTTCTTTATTATCAGGTTCCACTACGCTAGAGAATATTCATAGCCTCTTTTTATATGGATGATGAAGCCTTGGTTTGGTTTCAAGATGCTAGTGATGCGAGTGTTTTTCATTCTTGGGAGCAATTTGTGCAAGCTTTGCAAGTGAGGTTTGGGTCATTTTCATATGATGATCCAATGAAAGCATTAACAAGATTGAAGTAGATGACTATAATTACAGGTTATAAGGCTGAGTTTGAGTCACTTTCTAATAGAATACGTGGCATTTCTAAAAGGAGCAAGCTGAGCTACTTTCTGAGTGGCTTAAGAGATGAAATAAGGCTGTCTGTGAGAATGCTTAATCCTACTAACCTGGATTATGCTTTTGGGTTGGTAAAGATCCAATAACAGTATGTATGGAGTAGATCTTGGAAGAATGGATCTTTTGAGAGTAATCATCAAACACCAGGGTGAAATGTGAATAAGCCTGGTCCATTTGGTTCTATCTTGGGTGCTCCTAAGGTACAACCTATTTCTAAGATGCCTTACCAAATAGTGTCTAAATCTTAAATGCAATAATAGAGAAAAAAGGGGCTATGCTACTTTTGTGGAGAGAGGTGGCATCAAGGCCATAGATATGTTAAGCCCAAGTTGTATTTGATGGAGGGTATGGATTTTCTTGGTATTGTTAATAAGGAACGGGACTTGGAAATGGAGATAGTTCTTGAAGAGTCATAAAATTTTAATGATGATTATGCTAGGATTGCTTCAATCTCAATCCAAGCAATGGTGGGGACAACTAGTCCCAAGACTATGAGAGTGATTGGTCAATTAAAGAAGAGAAGGGTGGTGATACTTAGAGACACTGGGAGTACCCAAAACTTTGTGGATACTATAGTGGCTAGTAAATTTGGATTAATGGTGCAACAGTCTAATCCTATGCAAATAACAATTGCTAATGGAGACATGGTGAGCAGCAAGGGGATGTGTAATGCAATAACTTTACAAGTGCAGGGCACCAATTTTGTCTCTGATTTGTTTACATTGGAGTTAGGGGGTTGTGACATTGTGTTGGGTATTCAATGGCTATTGTCTTTGGGTCTAGTTCTTTGAGACTTTGAGAAGTTACTAATCAAGTTTAATTTTAGAAGCAAGGGGTTTGACTTCCTCATATACTGAATTGATTGATGATGGGGAAATTAATAGAATTGCTGGAAGGGAGCCAAAGGATTACTATTGCAGATGATTTTAGTTCAGACTCACGAAGTTACAATCAAAGAACCTTAAGGTGTTTCTGAATTGTTAAATAGCTTTAGTAAGGTTTTTGGTGAGCCTAATGGTCTGTCCCCACAAAGATCACATGTCCATCATATTACATTGAAGAAAGAAATTGTACATGTCAGTGTAAGACCATATCAATACCCTTACTATCAGAAAACTGAGATAGAGAAGATAGTTAAAGAACTCCTGCAATATGGAGTAATAAGGCCAAGTTAGTGTCCTTTCTCATCTCTTGTGCTTTTGGTGAAAAAAGGGGATGGATCGTGGAGGATGTGCATACATTATAGGGTGCTAAATGAAGCTACAGTTAAAGATAAGTATTCAATCCCTGTGGTAGATGAACTGCTTGATGAAATTTTTGGTTTAGCAGTATTTTCCAAGCTTGATCGTAGATTAGGTTATCATTAGATTAGAATGAAGCAAGATGATATTCCTAAAACTACTTTTAGAACACATGAGGGGAATTATGAGTTCCTTGTAATGCCATTTGGACTCACTAAAGCCCCCTTCAACATTTCAAGGTCTTATGAATGATGATTTAGGCCATTTTTGAGGAAATTTATCATTGTTTTCTTTGATGCCTTGTTTATAGCAAGGATTTGGAATCTCATTTGTTGCATTTGGTTGCTGTGTTGAATACTTCGCAACAAAATCAGTTATATGCTAAAAGGTCAAAATGTCATTTTGCTTGTAGGGAGATTGAGTATTTAGGGCATTTGATCTCTAAAGAAGGGGTGAAAGTTGATCCAAAGAAGTTAGATTCCATGGTGAATTGGCCTGTACCAAAGAATGTGAAGGCATTGAGAGGATTTCTTGGGTTAATAGGCTATTACAAAAAATTCTTCACAAATTATGAAATTATAGCCTCACCATTAACAGCTTTGTTGAAGAAGGATGCTTTTGCTTGGACTAAAGATGCAACAAGAGCATTTCAGCACCTCAAGCTAGCTGTGTCTAGCCCACCAGTTTTGTCATTGCCTAATTTTACTAAGGTTTTATCATTGAATGTGATGCTTGTGCTAATGGTGTATGGGTTGTTTTGATGCAGGAACAAAGGCCTCTAGCTTTTCTAAGTCAGGCTTTGAAAGGGAGAAACTTGCAGTTATCTACCTATGAAAAAGAATTTTTGGCTTTAGTAATTGCAATTAAGAAATGGAGGTCATACTTGCTTGGGGGAACCTTCATAGTCAGAATTGACCATCATAGCTTGAAGTACCTATTGGAGGAGAAAATAGGTACTCCAACTCAGTAGAGGTGGCTTTCACAGTTTTTGGGCTATGAATTTTGTATTGAGTATAAGAAGGGAGTGGACAATAAGGTAGCTGATGCTTAGTCCAGAAGATATTTTGTCACCCTTAATGTTATTACAGTTCCCAATCCAACATGGCTTGAAGAAATCACAAATGCTTACAAGAATGATCCAGTAGTAATGTAGCAGTTGTTAGCTTTACAAGAAGATCCCTCTTCCAGTTCTACTTCCTCTCTTAAATAAGGCCTTTTGTTTGAGAAAAGAAGGATCTACATTCCAGATTGTGCAGAACTTAAGTTGAAGATATTTCACTTCATTCATGCAAGCCCTTTGGTTGGTCACTCAGGATTTCATAAATCCTTACATAGGGCCAAAACTGATTTTTATTAGCCTAGTTTAAAAACTAAAGTAAAGAAGTTTATTCGAGAGGGTGAGACATGTCAGAAGAATAAGAGTGAGAATGTGCATCTAGTAGGGTTTTTTATCAGAAGCCCATCGGGCAAGAAAACCCCTACATTACCTTCTCTAAAGACATGCATAATCTTAATTCCAGTAATCTTTAAGATACCATATACTACAGCTTCCTTTTACCAACCAATTAGCGACTAACAAAGAGTCCACTTCAATCTCAACTTTTTGAATCGCCAAATCCTTGCAATGCTGTAATCCATAATATAATGCTCGTAATTCAACTTCCTTATTAGTCCGAACAACCATCTCTTTCGCAAAGGCCCAAATCAGACAACCTTTATCATCTTTGATCAAATTGTCTGCACCCATCTGACCAGAGTTGCCCAAAGAACTCCCATCCACATTGAGTTTAAACCACCCGCACTTGGCTTGTTCCACTTCAAAAGATAATGTCTCGGTCTAGCAACCATTTTAATCGGGATACAAAGGTTTTGTAAAAATTTTTCATCCTTATCTTTAAATGTTTTGCTAGCACGCAATCTTAAACCAACCCAAGCTATTGCAGCTTTTATCGATCCCCACAAGGACTCCACATTCGTCAATTTCCCTTCCATGCATGCTTTGCATCTCCATGCTGTTTTGTGTAAATGATACGTTGTTGTTTAGATAAGTTGAATGTCGGTGGTTTACTCAGTGTAGTGTAAGTGATCATATGTGTAAGTTGTGCTATGTTGTTAATGAATTGTAATACGGTGTCATACAGATTCATGTAAGTCTATAGAAACTATAAAGAAGTAGAATGCAAGAAGGAAATGCATTGAAGTTGATTCACAAGTTTACGTCTCTCTCTCTCTCTCTCTCTCTCTCTCTACTTTTTGGAGACTAACTATCTCGAACAAGTTAATTCTGAAGTGGGTCCATTACACAATGTCAATATGTTTTCCAACCATCTGAGAAATATTCCTATTTGCAAGCAGCATAACAAATTTTATTTTATTTTAGAAGTAGGTGAAAAATTGTGCAAAATATAAAATAACAAATCACAATTGTATTTTCATTGATACCTCAATTATGTTTTTTTATCTTACATCCCACACCCTATATGGCAAATTTCACTAACAAGTGAACCTGTTCTGCACTAAACATGTACTCTCTCACTCGAAGCCTCCCTTCACCCCTCTTCTCTGCCCTAGACAATTTCTCTCAAAATCTCTTTCCCCCAAAATCTCCACCACCCTGTGCTTCGTCTCCCAAAACTTGTTATGATCCCACATCGACTAAGTATGGGATTAGTTGGTAGTTTATAAGCCCCTAAGCACCATTTCCCTATAAGCTAGTTTTCAAGGGTGAGTTCTACCTAGTGGGTTCATAACAAATGGTATTAGAGCCACCCCACGGTTCTAAGACCATGTTGTAAAGGTTGCAATCGTGCTACACGCGGGGTGATGCTGGCATGACAGTGTTAGTCCAGAGCTAGAAAATACCTAGCGTACAGCCAGCCTATGTGAGCGTCAGGACCTCCGTGGACATTGGTTGCAGTGCATGGTGGTTGTTATGATCTCACATGGACTAAGTATGAGATTGGTTGGTAGTATATAAGCCCCTAAGCACCCTTCCTTTGTAAGCCTATTTTCAAGGGTGAGTTCTACCAAGTGGGTTCATAACAAAAACCTTCATCTCCTCTGCTTTTCTTTTAATTCTCTCTTGCTGACTCCTCCTCTCTACAAGTCTCTCGTTGCTCTGTGATTCCAGGGCTCCTCTCTCTCACTTACACCCTCGCTCCCCTCTCCCTCTTTACCCCATCTCTTTGTTTCTATGTGATTAAAGACAGAATATTGTTCAAGTTCAAATGCCATCTGCAGAAGAGAACCCATTGGAGGTCTATATCTAGGCCACGATAAGCTATTTTTTTGTCCAAAGAATCTTCTTCAAAGTGTTTCTACTATTTTGTTAGGTTTTTGATAAGTGATTGTAGTTTGCATTGTTTATTTTTTTGAGTTAATGATTATCATAGATTAAAATGTGATATGAAGAGAGGGACAAATAAGCATTCCCCTTGCTTTTGCAGCTCCTACGCAGTGGGTTTTGAAGGAAAAAGAAACATAAGAATAAATTTTGTTGCACAAATCACAAGAAAAACCATGACAAATAAATTAAAAATTACAAACTTAGTTTCAAACACCTTGCTCATCAGATACCTTGGTATTTAATTTATTTTTAAACTCCTTTTTAATTTATCTTTGGAAATAAAACATAGGTTAAAAGGGATATGAAACCTTTGAAAAAACACACCTAAAGTAATTTGAAACCATTGACCATGCATTAGCTGATGAAGCAAAGCAAATCACACAGCTTTGTTGAAAGTAAAAGTTTCGAGTCTTGTCTCTTGACTCTAGTTGTGTGGCTAAAAATGGACTCACAGATGTTCTCATTTAAATGCAGGGACTAGGTTAGCCCTGAAAACTCACGAGTCACCTACATTTTTTTGTTGGTTGAAATGGTTGTATTTTATTCAAAGCACAATGGAAGTACTTGTTATATTAGTTTGTAATTTTCAATTTATTTGGTTTTAGATGAGACGACCAAGTTTACAAAAATAAATTAAAAAGGTTAAGAACATAGTTTACAAACACCTTGCTCATAAGATACCTTAGTATTTAGAGTGCACTTGATCCATACTTCCATATCAAATGTAAGGTGTGTTCTGATTGAAGGCTGAAGGGAAATTAATGGGATTAACTACCAGTATCAAACGATGCGTATCGACAGTAAGGAAGAAGTAATTCGGGGCTACAATACGGTGCGTTACGGCATTAATAAAATAGTGCATTGCGAGAAGGCATTAGTAGAGGCTGACTGGAAATGAAGCGACGTCGTGTTCAATTGCAGTTAGTTAGTTAGTTGTTATTCTGTTAGAATCAAAATTGTAGTATAAAACACTGCTTTGTTTTACTAAAAAGGCATCTGAATTCTTGTAATCGTTACAGGGGGAAATTGTGGAGCTTAGGGATTGCTCGAAAATCTCTCCAGGAATTATAGTTGATTCTTGGTTATCCTTGTGTTGCTTCTTGTTGCGTGTGTTAGTTGGTGTTAAATTGTATCCTATTGTTCTGTTTCCATTATCAGAAGAGAGTGTTCTTCCCTGAGGTAATTACGAGCAAGGAGGAACGTAACAATTGGTATCAGCATAGCGGTCGATCCTTACGAATGGCATAAGGGACACGAGGAGCATTGAAAGGTCAACAACAAGAAATGGTGCAACAACAATTAGAGCATCACCAGATCGCCATTTCTGGAATGGCAGAAAGGTTAGATCAAATTTCAGATGTGTTAAAAACTTTGGTTGAAACTGTGAATGTAATTTCTCGTAGAGAGAGAGAGAGGGCCCTCGTGATAGAGATAATGACACTAGAAATCATGATGAAAGGGGTGGGGTTAAGAGGAATTTTCGATTAGATTTTCCACGTTTTAGTGGAACTGAACCTGATGGTTGGGTCTTTAAGGCCAATCAATACTTTGACTGTTTTCTGGTTCCATTCCATCAAAATTTAATGGTTGCTTCACACAATATAGATGGGGAAGCTTTGGTGTGGTACCAAAATGGAATAGATTTGGGGCAATTTAATTCTTGGGAGACCTTGGTGGTAGCTCTACAAGCTAGATTTGGGCCATCCTCATTTGATGACCCTATGGAGGCTCTTACTAGGTTGAGACAAACTTCTTCTGTGAGTTTGTACACATCTCAATTCGAGGCTTTGACTAATAGGTTGAGAGGCTTGTCTGAAAGGCACAAAATGAGTTGCTTCATAAGTGGATTAAAAGATGACATTCGGATCCCTGTTAAAATGTTTAATCTGGGGGCTGCTTTTGGTCTGGCAAAGTTACAGGAAGAATATGTGCTATCTTCTAGGAAATCTTGGTGTCCTACTGGTCATTATGCTGATAAGTGGCCAATTAATAACACTGGCCATACTGACTCAGCTTCTAAGGACCACAAAGGGTTGTTGCCTTTCAAGAAGGTAAACCCTTCTCATATTGATGAAAAGAGAAAAAAGGGTTTTTGTTTCCATTGTGAGGAAAAATGGAATCCAAATCATGTGTGTAAGAAACCGAAAGTCTATTTCATTCAACTTGATTCTGATATGGAAAACCAACTAGATGTTGAGGAGTCTGGGGTTATTACTTCTAAAGAGCCAATGTCTGAAGAGGTTGATACTTTGGAAGTTTCTGTTAATGCCATCTCGGGTTGCCTTGGTGGTAATGCTATGAGATTGCATGGATATGTGGGTTCTTGTGTTGTTGAAATTCTAGTGGATTTAGGGAGCACTCACAACTTCTTGAATCTTGTAGTGGTTAAAGAAGCTAAGATGAAGGTTAAGCAAGATTCCTGTTTGCAAGTTTGTGTGGCTAATGGTGAAAAGATTATGACTCAAGGTAGTGGGCAGGAAGTTATCAAGATTCAGGGCTCTAAGTTTCCTATTCCCTTTCATGCTCTTTCCTTAGGAGGTTGTGATGTAGTACTTGGGGTCCAATGGATGAAGACTTTGGGCTCGATTACTTGGAATTTTTTGGATATGTCCATGAGTTTCAATTGGGATGGTCAAGCCATTAAATTGCAGGGATTGAATTCTACAAATGTTCATATGCTGGTTGGTGCCAAAGGCTTCAAGTCTGATTTTGTTAATAAGCAAGGTTGGTTGTTGCAATTGATGCTTATTGACAAAGAGCCTACTAAGGTGTGTGTTGAAGGACCAATGTCTGCATTGTTCAAGGAGTTTGTTGATGTCTTTGAGGAACCCGTTGGACTACCACCAAGAAGAGAATTTGACCATCCAATTAACTTGAAGGAGGGGGCTTCACTTGTTTCTGTTAGACCTTACAGATATCCTCATTACCAGAAGTCTGAAATAAAATATATTGTTCATGACTTGCAGCATTCTGGTGTTGTGAGACCTAGCCAGAGTCCATTTTCTTCTCCAGTTTTGTTGGTTAAGAAAGCTGATGGTACTTGGCGTATGTGTATTGATTATAGAGCTCTTAATCAGGAAACTATTAAAGACAAGTTTCCAATCCCTGTTATAGATGAACTGCTGGATGAATTGTTTGTGGCACAGATTTTTTGAAAACTGGATTTAAGGGCTGGATACCATCAGATTCGAGTAAGGGAAGGGGATATTGAAAAAACAGCCTTTAGAACACATGAAGGCCATTACAAATTCTTAGTCATGCCATTTGGCCTCACTAATGCACCTGCCACCTTTCAAGGGTTGATGAACCACATTTTCAAACCTTTTTTGAGAAGGTTTGTGTTGGTTTTTTTTTTTGATATTCTAGTCTATAGTAAAACTCTTGAAGATCATTTGGGGCATGTGAACATTGTTTTAGGCATACTAAGACAACATACTCTTTATTCTAAAATGTCAAAGTGTAAGTTTGGGATACGTGAGATTGGGTACTTGGGCCATATTATCTCTGGGAAAGGTGTGCAAACAGATTCATCAAAAACAGCAGCTGTAGTTGAATGGCCCATTCCTAAAACCTTGAAGTCATTAAGGGGGTTTTTAGGTTTGACTAGCTATTGTAGGAAGTTCATTAAAGGCTATGGTTCGATAGCTGCACCTCTAACAGATTTGTTGAAGAAAAATTCCTTTTGTTGGAATGAAAAAGCTGTTGTTGCCTTTGACATGTTAAAAGCAGCAGTTAGCAATCCTCCTATGTTGAGATTGCCAGATTTTAGTAAACCATTCACTATTGAGTGTGATGCATCTGGTGTGGGTCTTGGTGCAGTTTTAATGCAAGAGGCTTAACCTATAGCATTTTATAGCAAAGCTTTGAAAGGAAAGGCATTATTGTTGTCCACTTATGAAAAAGAATTGTTGGCTTTAGTTTCTGCAATGCAAAGATGGAGACCTTATCTTCTTGGCCATTCTTTTAAGATTAAGATTGATCAACAAGCACTCAAGTGTTTGGTGGAACCGAAGATTGGAACTGAAGCTCAACATAAATGGGTTTCAAAACTCATCGGTTATGATTTTTCTGTGGATTATAAGAAAGGCAAGGAGAATTTGGTGGCTGATGCTCTTTCAAGAAAAGATGAGGAAGAGCAAGCTGTCTTGGCAGTGATTTCTTTTCCCACTTCCTTGTGGATTGATGAGCTAAAAGGGAGTTATCCTTTATGCCCAAGGATATCAGATATTGTTACTAAGTTGCAGCTGGGAGAACCAGGTCCTAAACATTTCTCCATGCAACAAGGGTTGTTGTTGAGGAAAGGGAAGATGGTGGTTGTTCCTGCATCTTCCATTCAATCCAAATTCTCGAGTATATTCATAACAACCCACAAGCTGGTCATGTGGGGTATCACAAGACACTGCATCGTGCTAGAAGAGACTTTTGGTAGGAGGGTATGAGAAAAGATGTCAGGAAATTAGTCAAAGAATGTGATGTTTGCCAAGTCAGTAAGAATGAGAATGTCTTGTACCCTGGTCTATTGCAACCTTTGCCCATACTAGAATCTCCATGGTTGGACATCTCCATGGACTTCATTGAAGGATTGCCTCTTTCCAATGGAGTTTCTGTCATTTTTTCTATTGTTGATAGATTAACCAAGTTTGCTCATTTTTTTTCTCTCTCACACTCCTATACTGCAGCTAAGGTGGCTCAAGTTTTCTTCACTGGTGTTTTCGTCAATTGTTTCAGATAGAGACACAATTTTCACAAGTGCATTTGGAAACAATTGCTTCAGTTGTAGGGAGTTTCACTGGATTTTAGTTCATCTTACCATCCCCAGTCAGATGGACAGACAGAAGCTTTGAACAAATGTGTGGAGGGCTACTTAAGGTGTTATTGCAGTCACAAGCCTAAGGAATGGAATTCATGGCTGTCAATGGCTGAATTAATTGAAATTCTTTTCCTTCCTCATAGCAGATAAAATATTTCTTTTTCTCACAAGTACTTTAGAATTAATTGAAATTTTATGAATTTCATTTCCTCGAAGTAAAATTTTGTTGGTCCAACAATAAATTTCTCAGCAAAATAAACTGTGAAATTCCTTCTCTAAAATCTATATGCACCACATTTTTTTAAGTTTATAAAATCTATAAACGATTAGCACTACTGTTGAAATTTGCTGATGTCATTAAGAAAAGCAAATTCCTAAAGAACCCATGAAACTACAAATTTATTTAACGATAAGTACTACTATTAATTTTTGCTGATGTCATTAGGAGTGATGAATCTGAGCCACTATTGTCACCATGTCCCCCTTTGCTAGACCACAAGCTGGCAAAGATTTTCTTTGACTTGAGCAACTCTTTTATGAGTTTATTTAACAAATTCATTCTCATCATGAAGTGAAAAACGAACCACATGTACAAGAAAATCCAGCAGCTCCACAACCATAAGCATTCCACGACCATGACCATAAACTACAAATAAGAAATATGAATCAAATAAGAGTCAGCAGAGATCCCTTTAAAACATTGATAGATCATGCAATAATAAAATCATGCTTAAAAGATTTTAAAAAAAATCTAAATAAGAACAAAGCAGTATCAACTTGGAAGAAACAAGTATACAACAAAACACCACAGCAACAAATTATTGTTTACATTTCAAGTAGTAGCACCCAACTTACTCACGCCTAAAGAAGCCATTCACTTCATTCAAAACATTGCAGGGATAAAAAATGAGTGCTGAAAATATTTCTCCTAGATGATCATACACTAGCTATTTATAAATATAAATATAAATATATTATATTTATTTTTGATCAGTAAGAGACTGTAAATTACCATAAACTTTTGATCAATGCTCTGGCTGGTCTTAGAATCATTGATCAAAATTATGCAAGCTGCTAAAGAGCATGCAAGTTTGAAGTCAACAACCTCTTAAGGCTAACAATGCCCATTCAGTAAGAATTTTTACGCAGAACATCAAAATTGGAAAATACATCCTGCAAAAACATGTAATTGTTACCTTGATAAGTACCAAGCTTCCTATTGAGTAGTAGAAGTCAAGCAATGAATTTCCATCATTGACAACAGCTTTAAGTCTTGAAGCGATGCCCTTTAGAAGAAAATTGAAATTAAGAATTAGGAGTGAGTTATTGCCACATTACTCAAAAGCAATGGCTTACAAGCTGCAAACGTCATAACAGAGCAAGGGCCACAGGATACTTGAGAAAAGTATGTTATTGGAAACATGCAACAGCAGCTTTTATTTGATATCTACCTGTAGAGTTGCAGTTACAATCTTAACAAAAAGCTGTTCTAAACCTGTTTTTGCAAGAGGAAAACTTTTTTTGAGTGGAAGAAAGAAACATAGACAAAAAGGGCAAAAAACAAAAAAAAAAAAATAATAAAATAAATAAATAAAAGGAAGAAAAGAAAGAAAAATTTGGCAAGCACTTATGCAGATATATACCTATAAAGATTTAAAAGAAAAAAAATTTAAAAACAAAAACAGAGAAGAAAATATTAAAAAAAAAACAGATATATACCTATAAGAAGAGTATGAGCAATGCAATCACTGTTATGCCTCCGATTATAATTGCAAGCGTCTTGTCCAACTCATCATTAGTGTCATTATCATCATCTATACATCATTCAAGAATGTCAAAAAATTAGAATTAATCACAATTATAATTATAAAGCCACTCATAATTACAGTAATTTGAGAAAGTGTTGACCTTGGCCTTGAACACTACTTATCGGATACAACATCTTGATGCATCTTTTCCTTTACTTCATTTTCAGCTTAAAAGAAATGATGCAATGACACCAAGTTGTGTTTCAATCAACTAAACTTAAGAGCAGGCTTTTCATTGAATTGGGATGTTGCTGTAATTCTTTCAGCAATTCAAGTGACTGGCTCTGTTTTGGTTATGTTTTTTCTTCCCTCTCTCTTTTGCTTTACCTCAAAAGTTTCAAACATAGAGAACATCAATGCATCAGATTCTTTCTCAGTTACTAATGAGAAAACTTTCATGTTTGGAATGTCTTATAGCATGCAGATGCAGCATGAGGTGCTTTACAGAAACCTTTCATGTGTATAAATAGCCCACGAAATGAGGTGCTTTACAAAAACTAATATTTGCCAGCCTCAAACACTCATCACCATTCAAGCTTTTAATTTGGACACTATTTGGCTCTTAATGCACCTTGTTTCTATGTGCAAGCAGCGAACCCATTTAGAACCAAAAAGGAAATACCTGGAGATTCACAATCACAATCTTCCCCCCACCATGGAGCAATTTAAGGGGAAGGTTATAAGCTGGAGTTCTTTGCAAAAAGATTAAGATCTTCTTCTTATACCTTTTGTGATAAAAAGGATACAGAGCTAAGAAGTGACTCCTAGGGGAAAATGTGTCTCTACTTGTACACATTATGTCTTTAAGGTTGGTTCGTGTGTCTCTAATTGTACATATACTTCAAATAAACAACAGTAGCAGCCACAATACTTCAAATAAACAACACTAGCAGCCACAATAAACAACAACAGAGTTGGAAACAAAAATTCAGAGTTTTTACTTCAATTCAAGAAATATTTTAACTCTATATATTCAAACTAAAAGCTAACAAAATCCTTTCAAAACCAACATGAAAAAATGTTTGTTAGACTTGAGCTATATTCAAAAATCCCTTGATTACAATCACAATAAAACAAATCAGTCACATATTCTGAAAATTCCTTGTCAAAATCGTCACAAAGATGGTACAATCACAAAATCTCAAATCACATACTTACCAGATGGCTTGAGTGGTGCTTTGTCGACTGGTAACGGCTGGAGTGGCTTGTTTCCTGCGAAGGAAATCAGATTTTTGGTAGCCAACGGAAATAAAATCAAAGAGAAAAGGGAGAGAAATGATTGAAAAAGTTAGAGAAACTAACTGGCGTCGACAAGAAGACGGCGGTGAGAAGACGGCGTCGGTGGCAACGATCGGAAATCCCGTGAGAATGTTAAATCCTCTGAGAGAGAGAGAGAGAGGGACAGAAAAGTGATGAAAAATTAGGCACGGGCTGAGGAATTAAAAGACTTATTACCGCGACTTCACTTATTACAGCGACTTGAAGTCGCGGTAATAAGTCAAGTCTAAGGCTAGCGAAATTGTGGCAAATTTCTATTGCTATAATAAGTTATTAAAACGACCAAGACTATTTCGGGTGACCAAAACTCGTGGGAAAAGGTGTTTAATTCCAACTATTTTGCCTTTTAGCCACAAGATTTTGACGTATTTTTGGCTATATTAGTGTGTCGGAAATAAAAATAGTCCAATCTGCTCTTTTTTCTTGTAGTGAAAATGCAACGTTATTTTATAGGAACTCAAGAGAAATGGTTTGAACTATAAAATGAAAAGAAATTAACATTGATTCTTGTTCTCGGTGACCTATAAATCACAAAGGATTAGGAACTACTTCTAAAGCCAACATGAAAAAATGTAAATCTTACCTTTCTCCAATGAACTGCAGAATTCAAAGGAAGATGTCTTAGAAAAGAAACAAATTGTAAGTTTTTCTCAGTGGATAGTGTTGAGGAACCTAGAGCCCGGTCAAGGGCTTCGACAAGGCGCACATCAAATAACCCGAAGCCCCAAGAGTTTCAATACTCAACTCACAAAATCCATAACACAAACTTTGTGGCCTCTCTTCTATAAGAGTTTAAGACTGCACACAATTTCAATGAAAATCACAACACTTTTCATTGACTTTTGATTAAAAATATATACACAAGTTGTAGAGTCTATATATGGTAATTACACATGTACGTAGGCTGTAATATTGTAACAAATACAATTTACAATAAATGACAGGATTGTAACAACTATGATTCTAAATTGGGATTCTAAATATTTGACTTTGCTTGATCTGTGCAATCTTTTCCCTAATACCCCCCCCCCCCCCCCCCAAAAAAAAATTGTGCTTCCATTGGCAAGACCAATCTTAGATTGAAGAATTTGAGTATGCTACCGAGACAAGGGTTTGGTCAGCAAATTTGCAAGCTAGTCCTAGGTATTAACATGTCTGACATGAAGAATTCCTTGTTGAACCAAGCCTTGGATGAAGTGAAGGTCAATTTGAATTTGTTTCATCCGAGGGTGATTGACTGGATTAAAGCTCAGGTGAGTTGCGCCAAGATTATCACACAGTAGATATGGTGGGGATTTGAGTGGAAAATTGAGTTCATGTAGGAGACCAAGTAACCACATTGTTTCTAAGGTTGCATTAGCAAGTGCCTTGTACTCCACTTTTGTAGATGATCTAGCAACAGCCTGTTGTATCTTGGAACTCCACGAGAGTGAATTAGAACCAAGAAAACTGATGTAAGCTGAAGTAGAAGTGCGATCATCAGTATTGCATGCCCAATCGGCATCGAAGTAAGTTGTGAGAAGCCAAGTTGTATCCTTCTTAAGCTGGATGCCATGAAATATTGTTTACTTTAGGTAGTGCAGTAACCTTTTTGCTGCTGTCCAGTGGGTGGTTGTGGGCTTGCGCATAAATTGAGACAACTTGTTAATGGCAAAAGATATATCAAGACGAGTAAGTGAAAGATATTGAAGACTCCCAATGACACGACAAAATTCAGTGCTATCAACAGAAGCTGTACCATCAACCAGCTTTAAAGAGGTACTAGAAGATAAGTGAGTAGACACATCCTTAGCACTAACCATATTTGTTTTTTACAGCAAGTCACGAACGTATTTATGTTGTGACAGAAATAGACCTTCACGAGTAGGAATAACTTCCATGTTGAGAAAATGATGAAGGTTACCCATATCTTTCAATGAAAAACTAACATCAAGTTGCTCAATTATAGAGGCCACAAAGCTAGAGTTATTTCCTGTAATGACAAGATCATCAACATATACTAGAAAATAACATATAATCGAGCCACATTGATAAATAAATAGAGATGAATTAGCCCTAGAGTTGTGGAAACCAAGATGCAAAAGAGCAGCTTTGAGGATAGAGTACCATGCCTGAGGGGTTTGTTTAAGCCCATAAATGGCTTTACGCAACCTGCACACATGAGTTGGTTTAGAAAAATCTTTGAAACTTGGGGGTTGAATCATATAAACATTCTCAGTAAGTTCCCCATGTAGAAATGCATTATTGACATCCATTTGCCTTAAAACCCAGCCGTGCATAACACCAACAGATAACACGGATCTAATAGTAGTAGCTGGTATGATGACGGGGCTAAAAGTTTCCTTGTAATCAATATCTGGTTGTTGGTTATACCCTTTCACAATAAGTTGGGCTTTGAAGCAATCGATTGAACCATCGGCTTTTCGCTTAACCCGAAAAACCCACTTACAGCCCACAGGATTACAATCTTTTGGAGGAGGAACTAAATCCCAAGTGCCATTTCTCATAAGAGCAGTGAGCTCGTTAGACATGGCAGCATGCCAGTGAGGGTTAAATAAGGCCTGGGTCACGCATGTTGGTTCAATGCTTTGAGGAAGTGGATGCTTGGTAACGGTGTTGAGTTGTTTGGGTTTAAAAATCTAATTCATGGATCGGGTTGCCATGGGGTGTGTTCAAAAATTTTTTGTGACTTTGACCCAAGTTGGAATCAGGTTGAGATGATGGAATCAGGGAGGTATGTACACATGGTAGCGGATTTTCAGACACACACGGGGCCAACAGAGATGAAGTATTGAAAACATCATGGGAATTTGAAAGAGTACGAGAAGGAGAGATGCAAGGGTTACCTGGAGGTGATGAGATCACGGCAGAGACATTTTTTGAATCCATTAGAGGAGATTGAGCCATCGTTGATGGGGTTGGTGCAGGCTAGACAACATCGATTGATGGTGGACATGCGGGCTGGGAAGAAGAAGAAGAAGAGGGCACAATCTAGTTGAGGGTTTGTGTTTCATCAAATAACACATGCCGAGAGACATAAAGACGATGGGTTATTGGGTCAAGGCACTTGTAAGCATTTTGGGTTTGTGAATAACTGATGAAGACATAGGGAACGAATTTGGGCTGACGCTTGTGTGTTTTGTAGGGCCTGGTAAGAGGATAACACAAACACCCAAAAGTTTTTAACTTTAGATAATTGAGAGGATTTCCAAAAGGTGCTTCAAAAGGGGGATTTATTTTGAAGAAAGGGAGTAGGGTGAAGATTAATGAGGTATGTTGCAGTTTGGAAAGCATGAGGCCAATATGAGAGTGGGAGATTTCCATCATGAAGTAAGGTGAGGCCGGTTTCAACGAGGAGACGATGTCGATGTTTAAAGACACCATTTTGTTGAGGTGTGTGAGGAGTGATGGTGTAGTGGCTTATCCCACGGAGAGATAGAAACGATTTTAGACTTATAAATTCACAACCACTGTCAGAATAGAGACTTTTGATTTTTGCATGAAAATGTCTTTCAACATAAGTTTTGAATTGAGGGAAAATGCTCCGAACACATGATTTGGCATGTGTGGGATAAAACCACATATATTTTGTGTAATGGTCAACCAAAATTAAATAATACTGAGAACCATCTAGACCAACACAATAAGCAGGTCCCCAAACATCCGTGTAAATGAGATTGAGAGGGGTATGACTTTGGAAACTCGTGGGCCCAAAAGGTTGTTGATGTGCTTTATTGATAGAACAAGAGGAACACAAAGAAGTCATTTTATTTTTCATAACAGGAAGGGAAAAACAATTAACAAGACTTTGGACAATTTTGAGAGATGGATGCCCAAGACGCTTGTGCCACCCATCAATCAAGGTTTGTTCAGGAACATAAGCAACCATTTTGGAGGATGAGTCCACCAAGGAATTCAGAAAATTGTAAACTTCGTTGTCACATGCACCTCTTAGTAGGGTCGCCCCCGTGATTCAATCCTTCACAAGGAAATAAGATGGGTGAAACTCAAGAAAAACATTGTTTTGTGTTGTGAAATGATGAACAAAAATTAGATTTTTGTGAGTATTTGGAACACAAAGAGTATCACGTAAGATAAAGGACCGTTTAGGTGAGTGTAAAGTCAAGGAACCAATATGTGAGACGGCCAAATCTGACCCATCACCAATAACAACTTCATCAGTGCCATCATACTCAGAATGAATGGAGAGATTTGCCAAATCTCTATTAATGCTGTGAGAGGCGGTTGAATCAACAAGCGATTTTTTATCCTTTTGACTGAAGGTAGATGCACAATTTGCTGTGGGTTCAGAAGAATGTAGCTGTGGGCAAGATTTTGCTGTGTGGCCCATTTTATCACAGAATTGGCACTTGGGCTGGTAACAATGCTGATTAGGTCAAGTGGATTGGTTGTTGGGCTTGCGAGTGTCTTTGTTGAAGCCTTGAGATGTGCGGTTTTGACCTTGAGAATGCTGAGACCCCTTCATTTGTGAACCACTAGAAGAAGAGTGATTAGGCTTGTGTTGGTGGGAATAGTTTGTAGAAGCAACAAGTTGCTGAGTTGCTGTCTCCAACTGCTGCAGATAGCTTTCATGCCCTACAAGAATATCATGAAACTCTTCGAAACCCAGAGATGTCTCAAGGGCTTGGATCGGTGTAGCAATCTCGCTGAAATTGGGACCCAGTCTGTTAAGGACATAGAGGGTGATATCATCATTAGAGATTGGATGATCTATGAGTGCAATCTCATCAGCAAGGGCTTTCATGGCATGCAAATAATCTAGAATGATACGATTCCCTCACTAGATCAAGGTAAGTTCTTTCTTGAGTTGCATGGCATGAGCCCGTGATTTGCTGGCATAAAAATGATTTGGTTTTTTCCAAGCCTCATGAGAGGTTTTGGTAGTAGCAATGAGAGGGGTAATGGTGGTAGAGGTGGAGGCCAGAATTGCACTCAAAATTAATTTGTCTTGGCGAACCCAATGGGTTTTTTGTAAGGGTGTATTCGCAGAGGAGGCACACTGTGAGACACCATTAACATAGTCAAGGAGGTCATAACTTATAAGAAGAGCTACGAATTGTGCTCTCCATTGAGGAAAAGTGGATGGCATGAGTTTGTCATTGATCTGTGCAGTGATGTTAAGAGCAATGAGGGCATTTTCAGAGGAGGAGACAGGGTGGGTGTTAGGATGAAGAGGAGGGGCTTGATATGTGGAAGATGACATTTTAGAGTTGAGGATCTGTTGCTCGTAAGAGGTTGGCTCTACTGATACCATATAAGAGTTTAAGACTGCACACAATTTCAATGAAAATCACAACACTTTTTATTGACTGTTGATTAAAATTATATAAACAAGTTACAGAGTCTATATATGGTAATTGCACATGTACGTAGGCTGTAATATTGTAACAGATACAATTTGCAATAAATGATAGGATTGTAATAGCTATGATTCTAAATTGGAATTTTGAATATTTGACTTTGCTTGATTTGTGCAATCTTCCCCAATACTGTCACCCCCTTCCGCCTAATATACAATTGAATGAAGAGAAAAAATCTCGAAAGTTACCTGGGAAGCTGGGCAAAGGGGCACCCAAACAAATTTTACGAGGAGGAAGAAGAAGCACGAGTAGGGAGATAAGAATAAGAAGACTTCAACAATCTGTAGGAGTGCGAGTAGGGAGAGACGAAGAGGAAGATGAAGTTGAACAGAGGGTAGAATGCAGGGCGCATAGAGGGGCGAATGCGGGGGAGGTGGGAAATTTTGAAATGGGGCTCTCCAAAACTTAAATCGCACGTTTCAGCAGGTAAAGAAAAAAATATTGAGTCAAGTGTGTGGGGTTAGAGTGAATAGTGGTTGATGAGTAGAATTACTCGATAACCCCCACTCTTTTTAAAATAAAGTATACGAGAACTTTACATTCCAAAATTACCCTATTTAAAAGCATAGATATAGCAATATAATAGTACTATTTTCATTGACACGTGAAATTACTTTCAACCCTTTAGTTTGTGGGACGTAAATTATGATCTGGTTGTATGGTAAGAAGTTTTGTGGCAGTCTCAAAATGAAATCAAAAGCTTGCTCTTGCGACCAAAAATACATTGTAGGAAAGTTAGCTTAGCATTAGACAATTGTAACAAATTTATTTGCAGTGATTTAAAATGGCCGTAAAAAGTAATATTCCTGTTTAGTACTCTTTGCTGCAAAAACCTTGACAGAAATGTGACAAATTTAACTTTTTGTGGCGATAAAAAAGTACAGCAAAAAATGGGATATAATAATTAGCTTTATGTTAGAAACCAAGTTCAAATTGTATTGTATGACCACATTTAGCCATCAATGGTAATCTTAGGTACACCTACCCCCCAATAGTGATTTTAGGTACACCTAACCTCCTTTGTACTCTTTACCATTGGATTGATGACAAGTGTAACAATCCTAACCATCCTTTGTACCAAGAAATCCCTATAAATAGAGGGAGTCCTCATTTGTGTAAGACCCCAAGAAATAAGAGAAAACAAAGTTCTCTAAACATCTCTCTCTCTTTTGCTCTCTATCTTTTCATTAGTTTCATAACACTTTAGAACTTTTCCTCTTATCTTTTCTTTGTCTCCATTTCTCCACTTTTGCTGTTGCTTTGTTGATTTTCCTAAATCAACACTTCTCCACTCCCGCAAGATCTTCTATCTACCCCAAGGTAAATTTCCAAAACCTAATTGTATTCCACCTACATCTTCATCTCCTCCGTCTGCTTTTTTGTATCTCTTGCCAACGAGTTTTCTCTATGGATTCACGCCAAGGGTCTCCTAATTCTAAGTTGTGGGTCCTGTTTATTTGTAGTAGCAATATTGTACATACTATAATGGGCATAGAGGAAGCGATTTTTTAGTTTATTTCAAATTCTTGTGTATGGTCTTGTCTACTATCCCTTAATTGTGTAGGTTTTGGACTCTTAGCATAGTCAGTGGGGTCAAAAATGTAATTTTATTTATTTGAGATAGTTAGAAGTGTCAGAATGAGATATTATCTGTGCCATTGGACTCAAAGAAATATTTAGGATTTTATGGCAAAATTAACCCATTTTTAGTTTCTAGACGAAACATCCATTTGAAAACGCATTTTGATTATTTCGAAGCGCTTCGGATTTGATTTTTAATGAAATATTTGCACCCTAAGGTTAGTATGATTATTTAGGATATTTCAGTGCAAATTTTTTTGTTTCACTTTTTCGAAGTGAATACTAACCTTGATAGTAGCACCAGGTGCAGTGTTTTCAAAATCATAGTGAAGTAGAGGCCTTATCGAGAATCACAATCAAAAGCCTTACCAGATGCTAATGGAAAGCAGTTGCGGGCCGAGTTGGCATACCATGAAGCATCATCTCAAACAATAGGTGGCAATTTGATTTTGACCACTACCATGATTGGTGTGCCAAACTAGGAATCAAGGTCAAAAACTCATCTCCAAGACACCCTTAAGCCAATGGGAAAGATGAGGTGACCAACAAGACACTACTGGGTATCCTGAAAATCAATTGACAATCAAGAGGGGGAGCTTGGGCCAAGGAACTTCCAAGAGTCTTATAGGCATATAGAATAATTGCCAAAGCCTTAACAAGAGAAAACCCATTCGCCCTAACTTACGGAAGTGAAGCAATGGTACTAGTAGAAGTGGGAATGCCAAACTACTAAGTCTAGCACTTTGACGAAGGGCCAAACAACCAAGGGTTAAAAAAGAACCTTGACATATTGGAAGAAATGAGAGAAAAGGCAGAAGTTAGGTTTGTAGCTAACAAGAGAAAGGTAAAGCACTACTTCATTAGAAGGGTGAAGCCTGGGTCATTCAAGGTTGTGGACTTAGTCCTAAAAAAGATTGGGATAACCATGTGAGGAGAAGGAAAGCTCAGCTTGAAATGGAAAGGACTGTATGTAGTCGTAGCTTGCCACGAATCAAGATCAAATCACCTTAAGGATGTAGAAGGGAAATAGCTACGTCATCCATGGAATGTTGAATTCCTTAGGAAGTATTATGTGTAAAGTCACCCATGTAATCTTGCTAGTATAATAAACATGCCTCCTTAAAAAAATGTTGTCTTTCCACTACTAATCAAAGGAGGAACAACTTCCCCAAATATTTCACTCCTCACCAACTAGCAAGTTTGAGTGTCCTAACACTCACATTTGGTGACTAAGAGATGAAACTACTTCTTCAAGTGTTTCCCACCTCGCCAACTAATGTGATCGAGCCTAAAGCCGAGTGTCCTAAAGCTTGTATCTAGCGACCAAAGGAGGAAACTACTTCCTTAAGTACTGTTTCACTCCTTGACAATTAGCGTGGTTGAGCCCATCTCCTGCCTAGCCTCAAAGCCGAGTATCCTAACGCTCACACTTGATGACCAAAGGAGGAAACTAATTAAGTGTTTCACTCACCAACTAGCACGGTCGAGCCCATCTCCCACCTAACCTCAAAGTTGAGTGTTCTAACACTCGCACCCAGCAACCAAAGGAGGAAACTACTTCCTTAACTGTTTCATTCCTTGCCAACTTGAGCCCATCTCCTGCCTTACCTCAAAGTCGAGTGTCTCAAAACTCACATCCGGTGACTAAAGGAGGAGGCCACTCCATTAAGTGCATCACTCATCGCTAGTTAGTGTGGTCTAGCACATCTCCTGCCTAACACCAAAACCAAAATCCTAACACTTACATCAGTCCTAACACTCGCATCCAAAAAAATCCAATTCACATTTGACAAAATCCAATTCACATTAAAAAATCATGGAGCTTTCCAGAAAGCAAGGCTAATACAAAGGAAATGAAAAAGAAAGACTAAAGGATGTGAGGTGCTGGAGGAGTCGAAGACTTGGTAAGCTGTACAACCTACCTTGATGGATTTCAAATTCAGGGACCTTAGGTTCATGAAAGGATTCTCTAGCAAATGGTCTCTTGGCTTCTAAAGACCGAGCTCCCCCATGCTCTATCAAAAACACCCCTAGTTGCCATATGATGGGGAGAGAAGCGGAGAACCTCATCTCTAGAAGCTCCCAACTCAACCTCTAGGTCAACTACGTTACGCTTGAGAGCAACCAACTTCAGCCTATATATCTTCGTGACATGGTTCAACTATAAAAACGTTGGTCCTGCTCCTTGAGCTCATTGTTCACCACCTCGAACCAAGCTTCAACATGGGTCCTTTGGCTGTGTGCGATGTCGAGATCTATTCTAAGCAAGCAGACAGCCTCCCCTGACTGAATAGCTCTGGCAACCTAGTCAAGGTTGCACTACTTAGTCTTCTCCAACTCCTTGTCTAGGCACTGGAGTGGCTCCCTGTGATGCCCCAATTCTCGCTTGGGATGAAATGGAGACTTGGAGCATAAAGACATGTGACACAATGCTACATACCTTCATTCATGACAGATAACATGTTATGCAACCTAGCATGTTCCTAGCAGTATGCAATAAATCATAACCAAAAGGGTAACTTGTAAAACTTTTGCCCCAGAATGAAACTAAGCATCTCAAAGCTTAATGAAACATACATAACGCCTTACTTATATGTCCTATATGTAAGGCGATAGTTTCAACATTGTTATGGAGAATATATCTCTTTATTGTAGACTTGGTTTATAGGGGGTTTTAAAAGGAAACATTTCAAAGCGTCTATCGGATATGTTGAATGGCAGACATGACCATTTCCAGGAACATCATGAATTAACTCCAATTTACGATCGAGGTCTAGTTCCTTCTCAATTATCTTTAGCCAAAGAACTCATCACCATTTTTCGGTCCTGTCATATCTTCTACCATTCCAGGGAGGAATGGTAGTTTAGACTACCATAGTGAGATTCCTCGAAATCTCAGTAAGTTAACAACCAACATACACAGAGATAATGTATACATGATAGATAATAAACATGAGATGAATGCTTAAAATGCAAAAAGAACCATTTTTATCTTCCATCCAGATTCCTTAAAAACTTTGCTGCACATTTACTTATAGAGAATATTTCATACTTTTTTCTCCTTTCAAATCATGTCCTTCCTTTACTTAGCATCATTCTTACCATATTGTATCATCACGATTCCCCATTTGCACCATGAGTACTTGCTGGTTACCATAGCCCACTTGAGCCTACATCATCAAAGCTTCATACATATGACTTTTAATTCATTAATCATAGCTTTTCATAACATATGCACCCACTAGAATTAGATGCATATCTCAATTTTTCCCTAAAACACTTTAATAAGGAACCAGCTAAAATTCATTGATTGTTCTTCATTAACCTATGGGTTACTAATCCATCTTTAATTACTCAAGAGTGGATAGAGGAGTTCTACTAGGATATTCCCCTATCCTTACATTGGGTTGCAATAAAATGTTTTCATGTGATGCTCATGACCGAACATATTTCATGATATGTGCTTCACTTCAAAGTATGTAACAAGCTTTATGCAAAAATGATATATTTTCATGTATCATGCTCAATGTTCATGCAAAATTAACAATTAATCAACACATGTCGTGTAAATGACTGAATGCTTATCATGTACTAAAAGACATTTCATGCTTATTAGATTGCAGGCCAGACTTATAAGGAGCTTTTGTTTCATCTTTTTGATAAATTAGAAGGAGAGGATGTAAGAGCTAGAAATTTAATGGAGAAATTTCTATAAGCTTTAGAAAACTCGTGAAAACCCTATAAATTTTTATGAATCGACCAATCACATAAATTTTAGTCTGTCAACATAGTCAATGTTATCACTCACTATAGTGTCAGAAATGCAATTTTAATTATTTGAGGTAGTTAGAAGTGTCAGAGTGAATTATGGTTTGTGCCATTAGACTCAGTTTATTATTTAGGATTTTATGGCATAATAACCAATTTTCATATTTTTGGACTAAATGTGTGTTCGAAATTGTGAATTTATTTTTAAGAGCACTTCAGGATCGAATTTCGGTAAACGATTTTCACTGTAAGTTCATATGAATATTTAGAAATTTTTAGTACTAAGTTTATTATTCATTTGGAGTGAATAGTAACCTTGATCAACGCACCAAATGCAGTGTTTTCAAAATCACAGTGTGGAATGTCCATTTAGGTTAGAGAGGTTTTATTTGGACACTTGGAAAGATCTTAGCTACACATGATGAATAGTATTAGACACTTGGCACCATGAGGAACATTGATGGATTTGAAGAAATCAATGTATGAGATCATGCCACTTAAGCAAAAACCTTATTCCATTCGACCAATCAAATTGTGCCCAAGTAAAGAGAATTTATACCCTAGTAAAACTCTATATGGTTGGAATCCGACTAAGAACCCAAAAGCTTGGTTAAAACTGAAATGGTTTTATTCAAATCCTAAAATTGATATCAAAATCCTAATTGAATCTGTTTATAGCATTATGTTTAATCGCTTGATTAAATTACTTACACATGCTATTAATCCTTCAAATTGATGTTAGAATATCATTATCCAACCTTTTGAACTTTGGATATTTGATTGAACCAAGAGAAATTAGATTTGGGCTTGATAGCAACCCAAACCCTTTTAAAACCCCAAATTGAGGCTCATTCGGTTTAGACCCATTGAGGCCCACGAATTTGGCCTCATTAACATTGCTTTTTGGCTCAGTTTTGCACCCTCACTTTGCTAACCAGATCTTTCAAAAAGGGACCTATAAGGTTCTAGAAGGGATAAGCTAAAGGGGCCACCTCACTCTTTCGACTCAATACTCCACCATGAGGAATTATCTTGGGATAGTTTTGTCCACTTTTTTGAGTTATCAAGAGAAACACTCAAGCTCATTCTTAGCCCTCTCTTCATTCCTCACTTATCCAAGAAGTTGTCCAGCTCATTTCACAATCATCCCACCTCTTGTTCCCACATTCCTTAGAAAGAAAGCCTAAGACTCTCTTGGACAGTTTTTAGGAGTTTTCACACCCATTTCAAAGCTTTTATAAGTATTTTAAAATAAAATTTCCTTCATAAAGATTGTTCCTTTTTTAGTATAGTTTACGTGGATATCTTATTTGTTCCATTTGAAGATAATATGGTCAGTCAAATGTTGTTTACCTATAAAGCTCATTCTGGGCAATAAACTGTTGAGTATGTTATATTTTGGAGTTTTTGACCAAGCTAATGGATAGTTCTTGGTACGAAAATTTTATGGATTATTGATAACATATGTATATGATTGTTGGTTGAGTATTTTTTTTTCATGATTAAAGGTTTTGATGAAATATTTTCTTAGATCTATAAACTTAGAAACTGGAAAAAAAAAAAAACAGCTTCTGTTTTGAGAAGGTTTAAATCTTTGCTGATTTAAACCTATTCCAATGGCTTTGATATTTTTTTTGGAGGACCCTAAGCTTCTTATATACATGTTAGAATATTATTTTGAAGATATTTGATGTTAGTTTCAAAGATATGAAATTTTATACAAAGAGATATTTGGATAGGCCAAAGTGTGGATGTTATTGGCTAAATTTATGTTTTGGTTGATTTTTAACCATGTGATTTTTTTTTATAGCATTGTTTTTTGTATTGGGGGATTTAGGGAGGGGGATCAAACCCAAGACCTATCTTATGGAGGTTAGATCTATTTTTGGACACCTTTTTAAAGCATGTGATTTTTTGGTTTGAAGATCACATCTTATAAGTCATGGATCAAAAGGTTGATCAAAACAAATTATAAACAAAAATCTGTTTTTAGAGCTTAGAAAGAAACCAAAAATTCTAAGTATTGTTTGAGTGATTTTGATGACTTTTATTGATGATTCAAAACATGATTATTCTTATGAATATGTTATGAATATGTTAGAAGAAAAATTTAGATTTTTGAAATTCTTGGAAATGCTTGGAAATAGATCAAATCATTTGATTCCATGGTTTGCCCTTTTAGTTAAAAAGTTTGAATCCTTTTTCTAAAAGTTTGGTGTTGATGATTAGAATATTTTATGGGGTGTTTTAAGTATGTTTTTAAATTTAGGATAGAAATATCTTTGTTGCAAAAATTTAGTTGGATAATGAGTTTTGAAATTAGAAGAATTGCAACAAAATCAAGAAAAATGCCTATGCAAGTTTCGGACCCTATATAGTTTTTATGGTTTTGTTTAGTATTAAATTTTTTTGATTTGATATTGGAGTTTAGGACAAAATTTCTATAGGATGCAAAATCCTTAAGTTAGGGGTAAAATGGTAATTTTGCTTTAAGTTAGTAATTTTTTCATATTTCTAATTATTAGTGATTAATTTCTAACTTTAAGAAATCACTATTTTCAATTCCTCATGATTGCGCTTGAAATTGCTTAGACAATGTGCAGACCGAGGTAAGTTAGCTTTTAACTTACTATCAGTTTACTGTGTATGGGTGATAAGTAAAGGAACTACAGTGTATGTATGTATGTTATCATAGATGGCATGTCATGCCATGACAAATTATCACATATTTTTCTGTTACAAAAAATTTATTCTATCATGAGTTATTCATCTGTTACACAAGATATTCTGTCACTTATTGCTATACATTACAAGTATGGTCATGTTAAGTATGCCATCTATTACATGCATGTCAAGTCATGTAATATTCACTGTTATAAGTATGTCATGTTAAATATGTTGTCTGTTACATGTTTATGTCATATTACGAAATATTTCTATGTCAAGTTAGTCATGTGTTTCGAGTTATGTTCAAGTCATGTTATGTTATGTCTAGGCTTCTGTCATTTCATATTCTAGGTATTTATGTCAATCATGACCCTAAGTGCTAGGATGAGGTAATATCTTAGTGAAACTCTTTTGTTCACACTAGAGTATTTAAATAGGTGTGAAATTTTCTGAGTTGACGAAATACTGTAAACGGGTAGCGGGCGGGGACCTAACTAGATGGTCATAGGAGCGCACTAGGTATTAATGCCAATGGAGCCACATTTCATTTTAACAATTTATGGGGCCACAACAACTGTGGAGCATGAAGTATGGAGTTACAGTAATTGTGGTGCATACACTATGTGAGACACAACAATTGTGACACGTATAATACATAGGGCCACACCGATTGTGGAGTATGTATTAACGCACTCACAGTTGGTTCAGATACTTGTGTTGTGACGTGATAATCAGTAGGGAGACATGGCTCTAGGGGACCCATGTAGCATCTGAGAAGTTGAGTTTAAGCAGTTAAAGAAAGAAGATAAGTTCATGTTAAGTTAAGTTTCAGATCAAGTTCATGTTAAGTTAAATTTTAGATCAAGTTCATGTTAAGTCAAGTTTCAGATCAAGTTCATGTCGAGTCAAGTCTTAGTTTAAGTCCAGTTCAGTTTAAGTAAGTCAAATTCAGTTCTCATTTCAATTTAAATTATGTCAGTTATACTATGTTGTATGTCAAGTTATGCTATGATTGCTTATGAATTTGATTATGCAGTCATGCTTTTACTGTCATGCATGCATTATTAACCTATGTTTTCTTTTAATTTACTGAGACTTGTAATCAAATCTCATTGTGATAGTCCCAACTACCAATCCTCCCGAATGATAGATCTTGTTACAGGACTTAGAGAATTGGGATCTGAACAATTGAACACAATCGACTGAGCGACGGTGCAACGCCAATGTTAATATAGTAGTTAACTTAAATTACTACTTGTACTATAGAGTTGCATCTCTAGTATTCTTTTGGATCATAGCCATTTTGGAATAGTGTTGTGATCTTAGTTGTTCAATGTGTCTTTATGTATCAAGTATGTTTTAAGCATTTGATATTTTCAGTTTGGTGCATAGTATTGCTAAAGAAAAAATTTATCCGCTGCTACTATTGCATAATGTTAGATGCATGTTAGCAACATTGCATCTTATATGTCATGAATGGGGGCAGGTAACCTTGTGTTGCATGTCTCGAATATTCAAATGTTAGTCCGATCCCATGTTGAATTTTGGGGCATCACAGTGGAGCTCTTGGAGATTGTTGTGGTGATGTGAAAATTTTGGAAAAGAAGAAATGTAGTTGTATTTGAGAATTTGTTCACTTATCCTCTAGTGTTATACAATCAAGTAGCCCAAAGACTGATTGATATAAAAACCAGCAATGAAGCTCAACAGGTGAGTGTTTTGACTCCTACTAATGTCTTATCCTATTGGGCTCTTCCACCTCAAGGAATAATCAAAGTTAATTGGGATGCCTCAGTAGACAAACAGTTAAGTTTAGTTGGTTTTGGAGCTGTGGCAAGAGACAACGAGGATCATATGTTGGCTTCCATAAGGATGAAACAAAGCCTTATACCTGATCCTTTTCTTGCTGAATCTCTTGCTACGTTTCATGCCTCAAGTTTGCTCGGTTTCCAAAGGATCATTTTAGAAAGGGATGCTCTTAATGTTGTTAATGGTTTAAAAACTGATAACTTTAGGCTAGGACAATTCCAGTTTGATCATGTCTGATACAAGGTCTATCTTGGTTCATTTTCGACAATGGTCTGTAGTTCATGTTCAAAGATCCACAAATGCAGCTGCTCATTCTTTGAAAAGAAATGCTTTAAGCATTGCTGATTCATTATTTGATGTAGAGGAAGTTCCTCAATGTATTGCTCACTTATTGTAAGAAACTTTGAGATTTGAATAAAAGTTTAGAATGTTCCTTTCAAAAATAATAATAATAATAATATGAATGTGGTGTTTACACAAAGTCATATAAACATTATCCAAGAGCAAGTTAGAGGCCAACCTACAAACTTCTTGGGTTTTAAGGGTATTGTGGCTAAAACAAGAGATACACTTGAAGTTAGAAATTACAAAGTTTGGTTATACAAATCTGTCCACACATTACCCAAAATTGCATATACAATCCTAAACTTTCACTATTTGCATTTTGATCCCGAAACTTCATCACACTTCACAAACACCTTATATTCCATATTCTAAATCTATTTGAAGTTTTAGAATCACATGAATCAAATCTCAACCATGAGAAATCCAATCGACATGTATTTTACCAAATTTTACTGTTGGGGGGATTTTCTTGGGACCTCCGTCCTAGGAGCATGGGCCTAGCTCGAGGGATTAAAGCACTTCCTTCAGAACGTAAATAGGCCCTAGGAGCCAAGCCAATCACTTTAAGGGCAAAACCCGTTTGACTTCCAGACGACCCACTCGAGAGCCCTTGACTCGGGCAACACGAATAGAGGTGCAAGATTGGGGTAGACCACAAACAGGGGAGCATGGGAAACCTTTCAAACGGGGGGAAAGGAGCATGCCATCACAATGGGACTCTATATGCAGGCATCCCTAGGAAGCCATGCCGCATTAATTGTTTCACTAGAGGACCACGCCGTATTAAATGTGGTTTGCCAAGGGATGCTCCTCCATGGAACTGTAGGTCATGGGTCTCTGGCCTCAGATGCAGGTATAAAAGAAGGCCCTTAGGCACTAACCAGCTCTCTTCTCTCTTTTCTCTCTTTGAAGGAGATCGACTTTGATTCTTTGGAATCCTTTCTCTTTTCCTTTGCTTTTCACTAACTTAAGCATCAGAGGTTCTGTCCAGCCACCATCACGGTCGCCAGACTTGGGAGTTACCTTATGTTTACAGGACCTAAGTTGAAGACTTGAGCTACTGAGGGCCTGACCTAGGAGCGTACAAAACACGCCATCAACAATGGCACCGTTTGTGGTATTCGATAAATTTCAACACGTTCTTTGTATGCTTGTGAGAACCTACCCTCGGGAGGCTTGGGGGCATGGCAGCACTAAAATAAGTAAATATGCAAATGGAAACCATAAAAGGGACACAACCAGAAGAAGCGAGGGTGGTAATACAAGGCAGAGTGGCAGGCCAGCAAAAACACGCTGAAGGGGGAGTTAGCACCACACAGCAAGGGGAGGAGAAGCTACCCAACCTCCCACCCACCCTGGAATGCATCCCTGTGGAAAACAAAACATGGGATGAATACACACTAAAGAAAGCTAAGGCGAATAAGCCCTTGGAACTGATTTTGCTGGATCAGAATCGACTGGAAGAGACTGCCAAGTTCGACACGAGAATGACTGTCAACATGAGGGAGGCTCTGCAACAACTGCTTGTGGAACACCACGACATCTTTTCATGGAGCCACGAGAATGTGTTGAGAATAGACTCGGCCACTATGCAGCATTACTTAAGTGTAGATCCTAAAGCGTAGGAGTTTCAGTGTTGAGAAGAATGTCACCATGGCCGTTGAGGTTGACTGCTTGTTCGCGGCGGGCTTTATATGGGAGGCACATTACCTGGACTAGCTATCCAACGTGGTGCTTGTGAAGAAGCCTAATGGTAAATGGAGAATATGCATAGACTTCACGAATCTAAACAAAACTTGCCCAAAGGATAGTTTCTTGCTACCCTGCATCAATCTCATCGTGGACTCGATAGCTAGCTATTGCATGTTGAGCTTCATGGATGCTGAGCTTCTAGGTATAATCAAATTTGTATGAACCCAAGCAACAAGAAAAAGATGTTGTTCATTATTGATCTAGGGCTATACTACTACTCTGTCATGCCGTTCGGTCTAAAGAACACGAGGGCCACATATTAATTGCTTGTAAACTAAATGTTTAAAGCCCAAATTGGAAGATATATGGGGATCTACATGAATGACCTGCTGGTCAAAAGCAGGGATTGGGAGCAGCACTTGAATGACCTCCAAGAAGCCTTTGCAGTATTAAGGCAGTTCAAGATGAATTTGAATCCTGCAAATGCACATTTGGAGTAGGTTCTAGTAAATTCCTCATATTCATGGTATTGGAAAGAGAGATTGAAGCCAATCCCAAAAAGGTGAAGACAATCTTAGACATGCCTCCTCCCTGGACCATTAATGACATATAGAAGCTCGTTGGCCGAGTGGCGACTCTTAACCTTTTGTCTTGCGATCCATAGATAAATGCCTGCCCTTCTTTAAAGTACTACGAAAGGCCCAAGACCGGAATGAAGAGTGTGACACTGCATTCACCGCGCTCAAGAGGTATGTAGCTAGCCCTTTGCTATCTAGTCAACCGCAATGTGGGGAAACACTAATCTTATACTTATTAGTCTCACCAGAAGCGGTCTCTTCGGCTCTAGGGCAATACGTTGGTGAGGTATAGAAACTAGTTTACTATGTTAGTCGAGCATGTTGGGGGGTAGATGCCAGATACCCTTGTATTGAGCAGCTTGCTCTTGAACTAATAATAACCACTCGGAAGCTTCAACCCTATTTCCTGGCACACCTGATCAAAGTCCTCACTGAAGTCTCTCTAAGAAAGATCCTGCAATGACCAAATACCTCAGGCCATCCCACTAACTGGGCCGTTGAACTGAGCGAGTTCGACATCGAATATGTCCCGTGCACCTCTTTGAAAGGGTAGATATTAGTAGATTTTATGGCAGAGTTCACCGACTTTCTGGACGAGAAGGGATATGCATAACCCATGAAGCCCAAGCAGGTCTTCGTCAATGGCTCATAGGGGTTTAACCGGTCCGGTTTGGTCCGGTTTTGGACAAAATTTAGGACCGAACCGGTATGTACCGATTTTACATTTTTCAAAACCGATTACGCACCGGTTACCCTCTTAAACCGGTACTCCAGTTTTACCGTTTCCAGTCTAGTTCAGTCCGGTTTTACAAGTTTTAATGTACTATATTATATAGTATATTATATTATATAATACTTTAGTGATAATATATTGTATTATATTATAATATATATTATAATTGTATTATAGACTATAATGATATATTATAATATATAATATAATGATATATTATAGTATATTATAATATATGGTGATATAGTATTAGTATAACTATTAATATGCACTATATAATATTAGTATAACTATTAATACAATAAACAAAATGATATAAGATTTTAAAATTTAATATTATATTAATTAGTAATTTATCTTATAATACAAAACTATTTTATATAAAGTTATATAATATATATATAAATATTATATGCAATATAAAAAAATTAAAATATATATAAATTGGTCCGGTTCAGTTTTAGAAAAAGAAAAATCGGAACCGGACCAATTTTGATCGATTTTAAGAAAAATAAAACCGATACCGAATTGAACCAACCTTCGGACTGGACCGATCCCACCAGTTTGGTCTGGTCCGGTCTGGTTTGCCGGTTTATTGATTTTTTTTACACCCCTAATGGCTCGTCCTATCGGGCTAGAAGGGGAACAGGGGTGCATATCATCACAACAAAGGTGAAGAGCATGACTATGCCATTAAGCTAGTGTTCAAAACTATGTATAATGAAGCGGAATACAATGCGCTGTTCTTTGGAATGACCATAGAAAAGTCCCTAAGTGCCAAGGAGATAGAGTTCTGAGCTAATTCCCAAGTGGAAGTTAGCCAAGTGCGGGGGAAGTTTGTGGTGAAGCGTGAAAAATTGAAAAAGTACCTAACATTGGTGTAGGCCGAGCGCACTTATTTTAAGCACTTCCAGATATAGCAAATCTTGAGAGGCGTGAACAACAAAGCAGACAACCTAGCGAAGATGGTGTCAGACAAGAAGCTGCCTCGATATTGGAATCAGCCATTCTTAGAACCGCGGAAGTGCCAGCCATAGGGAATGAGCTACTACAAGTAAGGCTAGATGCACCGGAATGGGCCTAAGACATCCTTCGATATTTGAATGCCAATGGAGTTCTCGATGATAGACAAAGGGCAAGGAAGGTCAGGTGCCAAGCTGATAGGTACACCATAGTTGTGGCGTCCTGTACCGTAGGGAATACAGTACTCCCATACTAAGATGGATCTCAGGTAAATTGGCCCAGCAAGTGTTGGCAAAGATACACGAGGGAATTTGCAGTGACCATGCTGGAGGAAGTGTAACAGCCCACTAAAAAAATTCTATAGACTTTAGGAATCCCGTGAAAACTCCATAAGCTTTCACGAATCGGTTAATCGCAAAGGTTTTAGCCTGTCAACATAGTCAGTATTATCACTCGCTATGATGCCAGAAATGCGATTTTTTTTTGAGGTAGTTAGAAGTGTCAAATTACATTATAGTTTACACCACTAGGCTTAATTGAATATTTAGGATTTTTCAGTACTAAGTTTATTATGCACTTTTTCGGAGTGAATAGTACCCTCGATAAGCGTACTAAGTGCAGTGTTTTCAAAATCACAGTGTGGAATGTCCAAATTAGGTTAGAGAAGTTTTATTTGGACATTTGGAAAGATCTTAACCACACATAATGAATAGTATTAGATACTTGGCACAAAGAGAAACCATTAGATGGATTTGTGAAGGAAATCAATGTGTGAAACCATGCCACCTAAGTAAAATTTTTTTTCATTTGATCAACCAAATTGAGCCAGATTAAAGAGGGTTTCAACCCTAGTGAAACCCTAAATGGTTGGAATCTTTTTGAAACACCAAAAACTTGGTTGAAACCGAAACCCTAAACGGTTTCCCCAAACCCTAAAGTTGGCCTTCAAACCCTTTTGATCCAATTTCTAGCATTGTGTTTAATCACTTGATTAAATCACTTCCACATGCTATTAATTTCTCAAATTCTTATTATGACATCCTTATCCAACATTTTAAACCTTAGAAATTTTATTGGGCCAGGAAAAATTGTATTTGGGCTTGATAGCATCTCAAACCCTAACCAAACCCCATTTAAACCCCAAATTGAAGTCCACTTGGTTGAGGCCCACTAAGGCCCACGAATTTGGCCACCTTGGCAAAGCTTCTTGGAGAAGTTTCCTTCCCCACTTGGCAGATCATTCATTGCATCAAGTTGCACTCAATAATATGGAGGAACCCACCCCATCAAGTCCCATGTCTCATAGCTTTTGTTGGTTGTCCATTGCCCCCCACTATCCTCTACTTTATCACATGTCTACACCTCCCCTCAATGATCATTAAGGCCTATATATTCCCCCTGCAGAAGTCTTGAGTTGTGCAAGACACACTTACTTCATTTTAATCATTTCTTCACCCCGTTCTTAGAGAGAAACCCAAAAGAGCTCTCTCGGGTAGTTTTTTTGTGTCTTTTTGCGTGGAGATTCTTGACCCGTTGTAAGTATTTTTACACAATGACTCCTTCATAAAAGTTGTTCCTCTTTGAGTCTAGTTTCCATAGATGTATTTTTCGTATCATTCCATGGTCATTTGTTTGGTCAAAAGTATTTTTTAACCATGGAAAGGTCATTCTGGGCGTGAATCTGGAGAGTATGTTATGTTTTGGAGTTTTTGACCAAGCTAATGGACATATCTTGATCCGAAAATTTTATGGAGTGTTCTTAGAATGTTTTTAAGAGTTTTCATTGAGGTTTTGTTGCATGAGTAAAGCTTTTGATGATAGATTTTCTTAGATCTAGAAACTTGAAAACTGGAAGTGGCAAAACAGTTTTTATTTGGAGAAAGTTTGAATATTTCGAAGTTTGATCTTACTCTAAAGGCTTTGATATTTTTATATGATGATCCTAAGTTTCTTATTTTCATGTTAGGATGTTATTTTGGAGATATTTAGTATTAGTTTCAAATATATGATTTTTCTATACAAGAGGATTTCGGTTAGGCCTAAGATTTGATGTTTTTGGATTAGATCCATGTTTATTGATTTTTAGCCATATGATTTTAAGTTTGATGGTTAGATCCTATTTAAGACACATCATTAAACTATGTGATGCTTTATTTAGAAGATCTCACCTTCTTAAGCCATTGATCAAGAGATTTATCAAAACTAGTTGAGGAAAAAGTTTCTGTTTTTGGATTAGGTGTAAAACCAAAAACTCCAAGTGTTATTTTGTGATTTTGGTGACTTTAGTTTGATGATTTAAAGCATGGTTGATGTTAGGATGATGTTATGAACATGTTAGAAGTAAGATTTGATTTTTGGAATTAGGATGTGAAATCCTTAAGTTAGGGGTAAAATAGTCGTTTTCCCACATGTAGAGGGTAAAATGATAATTTTACTCTAAGTTAACTTGTTTTCATGTTTCTAATTGTTAGTAATTAAATTTCTAACTTTTAGAATGACCTTTTACAGTTCCTCGTGTTTCACGTTTTATTCTCATAGAACGCGACAATCGAGGTAAGTTAGCTTCTAACTTACTATCAGTTTATTGTGTATGTGTGATGGGTAAGAGAACTACAATTTATGTATGTATGTTATCATATATGCCATGTCATGCAATGTCATTACATGTTTATCTGTTACGCATGATTTATTCTCTCATGAATAATTATCTATTACACAATCTTTTCTGTCATGCAATGCTGTATGTTATAAGTATGCCATTATAGTATGCCATATGATATATGTATGCCATGAATGTTTATGATTAAATTATATTGTGCCATTTACAAGTATACGCCATATTAGAAAAGTATATGATATTAAATAATATCTCATGCATTAAGAAAGATAAGACATGTTAAGGATGACACGGACCTAAGCGTGTTCATCACAAGTTATGTTATGCGGTGCCACGGACTCAAGTGTGGTTCACCTTATGTAAAGTTCATATAAGTTTCAGATCATGTTCAAGTTAAGATATTCATGGGGCCACAACAACTGTGGAGCATGAAGTATGGGGCCACAACAACTGTGGAGCATACACTACGTGAGACACAGCAATTGTGACACGTAGAATACTTGTCATATTTTATGTTACGTGTATTCATGGGGCCACAACAACTGTGGAGCATGAAGTATGGGGCCACAACAACTGTGGAGCATACACTACGTGAGACACAGCAATTGTGACACGTAGAATACGTGTCATATTTTATGTTACGTGTATTCAAGTTTCAGATCAAGTACATGATAAGTCAAGTTTTAGATCAAGTTCATGTTATGTTATGCTCACATACATGTTAGTTCATGTTCATGTTATGTTCAAGTTCAAGTTCACATTGTTGTCGACTATCTAATTGTTTATGTTGTTTCACGTTTATGATATGTTCAAGCTCACGTTCATGTTATGTTATGTTCACGTTCACATTATGACTCTAAGTTCACGTTTATGTCATGTTAGGCTCAAGTTCATGTATTTACAGTTCAAGTTTATATTTATGTTATGCATGTTCACGTTCATGCTATGTTTCAAGTCCATGTTATGTTTCAAGTTCACGTTCATGTTATGTTGTTAGTCCATGTTATGTTTTAAGCTCAAGTTCATGTCATGTTAAGTCAAGTTCAGTTCACGTTTAAGTTCTGGTTATGTCATGCTATATGCTATGCTTATGTACGACTTTACTTATGCATTTATGCTTTTACTGCCATGCATGCATCTTTAACCTGTGTGGGAGTTTTATGTTAACTTGCTGAGATTTGTAATCAAATCTCACCGTGGTAGTCCCAACTACCATTCCCCCCGAATGGTAGGCGATGTGGCAGGTTCAGAACAAGGAGCAAATACCGATAGGCTGGAGGATGTTGACTAGACGCCGCGGATGCAATGCAGAGTTTTTAGCTTCTATAGTTAGTTTCCTTTGGGACAGTATTCTAACCTTGTTAATTGAGTTACGCGAGTTACTCGATGAACTGGTTCAATAAGTGTATTTTAGTACTGTAATATAGAGTCTAGTCACCCATGTTTTGAGAGTACAGTCTTCTGAGACCCGTACTGTAATTGTGGTTATTTATTTTGTTAAGTATGCATGGATTATGCTTTAATTATTTGGGATGTTATAAGTTTGGTGCATAGTATAAAAAAAAAAAAAAAAAAATTATCCGCTGCGAATATTGCATAATGCTAGATGCATGTTAGGAACATTGCATCCTATATGTCATGTACGGGGGCAGGTAACCTTGTGTTACATGTCCTGACGCTTCAGATGCCCGTCCGATCCCAAACGGAAATCTGAGGGCGTCACAGGAAGAATATTAGCAGAAAAGGCAATTTGAGCAGGGTACTGACTCGGTTTCGAATGTGCTTCCAAGTGTAGAAGTGTCAAGTTGTATCAAGGATAAGTCCAGGATCGTATTCCACAAGGACAATGGGTCATCAAAGCGTATACGGGAGTGGTGAGTAACAAATGAATCGAGTGTGAGAGATGAAAATAAAATTCAAATGCAAGCAAAAAAAAAATAAAATAGAAATTGAAATAAGAGTTTCTGATCAAAAAGGCAAATTAACAAACACTTGGGTTGGGTTTGAGATTCTTTTTATTTCGGATTCTAGATAATTTCTCGATTAACAATCCAGTCAAGGTATTGATATTCGGAAGATAAGAAATTAAGCTCAAGTTTTTGCAATATTTTCTCAAGAAATTCTCTAATTTACTAGCCAAATTTATATTTATAATCAATCGAAAGAAGCCTTGATAATTTCAAGCTTTTGTTGTGCCTTTCGTCAACAACAAAACAAGAGCAAGAGCCGCAATCTATTTTCCATTTGAATCCGACTAGTAACTTAGTGAAATCAACATTAAACAACAAAATATTGCATCAAACTAGAATCTAAAATAAATTAAATCTCATTCCACAACCCAAGCTTTAGAAATTAGTTACACATGATATTAACAAAAATAAATCTAAGTTGAATCATAGTAAAATCTGTAAAAAGAAATAAATAAAAACTGAAACTCCAACCAATGTAAACGAATGACAGAGAAAATAAATTGCTCAACTAAACAACCGAAAAGAATAAAACTAAAGTTGCCGAAAATGAGACCTATTCCGTCCAATAAAACTAGGAAATAAAACTTAACTTCAAATGCTAAAAACGGGAAGAAGAATAAAAGAAATGCTAAACGAATGAAGAAAAGATAAATACCAACGTGAAAAAAATGCTAAACGTAAATAAAAATACAGCAAAAAAAAATAAAACTTCCGTCTCCTATCTAAAGAAAAGAAACTGTCCGCTATGTAAGCTTCCGTCTGCTATGTCCAGTCCTCCTTAAATTCAGTCCCCTCTGTCTTTTTATAAACGAAAAGAAGAACCATCCGTGAGCTTCATGTGTTCGGTGGGAATCTGCATGTGTGATGAGAGCTGTAAGTGTCACTTTTTGCATGTGTGCTGTTTTTCTTTTCCATTTTCTGCATCCGTGAATGATGCTTGTGTCCAGGTTAGTTTCTGCTTTCTGCATCCGTGAGCTGCATGTGTTGATTTGCTGTCATGGGTTGCAGCATGTGCGAGTTGTTTCCTCTCCTCTGCATGTGTTTCTGCTGCTGTCCGAGTGATGCTTTCTGCATGTGCTTTGGTTTGCCGTGAGCTGCATGTGAATGTTGCTGTTGCAAGTGTGCCGTGAGCTGTATGTTTCCAGGTTGCTTTCATGCATGTGCTGCTGTATGTGTACGTGAGTTCCAGCTTGAAGTGCTGTGGTTTTCCTGCATTTCTGCATGTGTGCCGTGAGTTCCAGCATGTGTGAGTGGTTGCTTCTGCCGTGGGCCCTAGTGATGCATGTGCGCTGAGCTTTCCTTCTGCATGTGTTTCCATGATTTGCTAAGTGCCGTGAGCTGCATGTGCTGAGTTGATGGTTTCTGAATGAGTGTTCTTCTGCATGAGTGAGTTGCTGTCCACATTAGTCTGCATGTGCATGTGTGCTTTGCTTCCCTTTTATTTTCTGCATGTGTTTTCAAGCCGTGAGTTCCAGCATGTGTGATGTGGGTTGCTTCTCTTTGGATTTCCTGCATGTGCATTTAAAAATGTATTTCTTTTAAAGGCAAATATAGAACTTTATGTGTATAAAATATTGACATCAATTAATTTGACATTCAATATTAGAATTTGATGCATAATTAAGTGTTCAATCCCTATTTGATAAAACAAATCACTCATTTAAACAACTTAATCATGCAATTCGAACTCTTTATCAATCATTGTGAATTGTGTGCTGTGGATAATCAATTTGTGCATATGTTTTGATGTTTGTGTTATTTTTCTGTGTGATTTTGTGACTTTAGGGTTTCAGATTTGAATCCTAAATTAGTTTAGGGTTTCAATCCAAAACCCTTAATTATGTTAGATTGAAACCCCTAAATTAATTTAGGGTTCCAATCTGAAACCCTAAATTAATGTAGGGAAACACTAACTTAAGTTAGAGTTTCCCTACATTAATTTTGCATTTTAAGTGGATTCCTAAAATAATTTAGGGTTTTAGGAAAACCTAAATTAATCCGAAACCCTAAATTAATTTAGGAAAAACCTAAGTTAAAATTGATTTGAAAATTGATTTGATTATTTTAACTGATTTGAAAAGTGAAAATTGATTTGAGTACATTAAATTGATTTGAAAATTGTATTTTATATTACTTGCAGAAAATTGCTAAATAAACAATTGATGTTAGTGGTCGTGAATTTATGGTGTTGCTGTGAATAAGTGGTGTCGGCATGTTGCTGTGAATCAGTGGTGTTGATGTTATAGATTTTCATTTCAGATTTTTACTGTTTTGACAAATGTCTACTACGTCAAATTTTATGATTACTCTCTTACCCCCACTCCAACACCTAACCCTACACTTGTCACTAACCCTATAGACCCTAGTCCTAACCCTACGGAGACGAAACCTTGCCCTAGCCCTAAGTCCACATAAAGCAATAAACTAGTTTCCATAATTTGGTCTCACTTTACAAACCAGAAGGTGCTGATCCCAATAACTCCTTAGAAAAATGTAACCACTATGGTAAAGTCTATGGATATCACTATAGGACATGTGGTACATCATAATTAAAGGTCCACTTAGAATAACAATTCAAGAAGAGTTCAATATTAAAATTCTTACAAGAGAAGAGGAAATTTTGACTAGAGATTTGACTAAAAAAATGGAGAAAGGGAATAGTGGGGGTTCAACATCGAAAGGGTATACTAAGTATGATCCCGATGAGTATAGAAGAAAGTTATCTCATATAGTGATCATGGACGAGCTACTTTTTCAGTTTGTGGATGGTAGAGGGTTCCAAGAATATTCTACTTACTTAATCTTCTATCTCGCCACACAGTAGCAAAGGATATTAAAAAAACAATTACAAGAAAGAGAAAGATTTGTTTATGGGTCAATTTGCTAGTCAAGTAGTTTGCCTCACTATTGATAATTGGGCATCAATCCAAAATTATAATTACATATCTTTGACTGTACATTTTATTGATTGTGATGGGATACTACAAAAAAAAAAAAATACAATTTATGTATGTATGTTATCGTATATGCCATGTCATGCTATGTCATTACATGTTTATCTGCTACGTATGATTTAATCTCTCATGAATAATTATTTGTTACATAATCTTTTCTTCATACAATGATGTATGTTATAATATGCATGTTAAGTATGCCATGAAATGTTTATGATTAAATCATATTGTGCATTTACAAGTATACGCCATGTTAGAAAAGTATATGATATTAATTAATATCTCATGCATTAAGAAAGATAAGACATGTTATGTTACGTATAATACGTGGGGCCACAACAACTGTGGAGTACGTATTATATTTTATGTTACTTATAATGCGTGGGGCCACAACAACTGTGGAGTACGTATTATATTTATGTTACGTATAATGCGTGGGGCCACAACAACTGTGGAGTACGTATTATATCTTATGTTACTTATAATGCGTGGGGCCACAACAACTGTGGAGTACGTATTATATCTTATGTTACTTATAATGCGTGGGGCCACAACAACTGTGGAGTACGTATTATATTTATGTTACTTATAATGCGTGGGGCCACAACAACTGTGGAGTACGTATTATATTTTATGTTACTTATAATGCGTGGGGCCACAACAACTGTGGAGTACGTATTATATTTATGTTACTTATAATGCGTGGGGCCACAACAACTGTGGAGTATCTATATATTTATGTTACTTATAATGCGTGGGGCCACAACAACTGTGGAGTACGTATTATATTTTATGTTACTTATAATGCGTGGGGCCACAACAACTGTGGAGTACGTATTATATTTTATGTTACATGAAGTATGGGGCCACAACAACTGTGGAGCATACACTACATGAGACACAGCAATTGTGACATGTAGAATACGTGGGGCCACAACAACTGTGGAGTACGTATTATATTTTATGTTATGTGAATTCATGGGGCCACAACAACTGTGGAGCATGAAGTATGGGGCCACAACAACTGTGGAGCATACACTACATGAGACACAGCAATTGTGACATGTAGAATACGTGGGGCCACAACAACTGTGGAGTACGTATTATGTTTTATGTTACTTGAATACGTGGGGCCACAACAACTGTGGAGTACGTATTAACGCACGTTATTAATCAAGACAATTAAATAAGATTCCAAGTTTATGTTAAGTCAAGTTTCAGATCAAGTGCATGATAAGTCAAGTTTCAGATCAAGTTCATGTTATATTATGCTCACGTACATGTTATGTTCATGTTCATGTTATGTTCCAAGTTCACGTTCATATTATGTTATGTTCACGTTTATGATATGTTCAAGCTCACGTTCATGTTATGTTATGTTCATGTCCATGTTATGTTTCACGTTCATGTTATGTTGATTGTTCATGTTATGTTTTAAGCTTAAGTTCATGCCATGTTAAGTCAAGTTTAGTTCACGTTTAAGTTCTGGTTATGTCATGCTATATGTCAAGTTATGCTATACTTATGTATGACTATAATTATGCATTTATGCTTTTACTGCCATGCATGCATCTTTAACCTGTGTGTGAGTTTTATGTTAACTTACTGAGATTTGTAATCAAATCTCACTGTGGTAGTCCCAACTACCATTCCCCCCGAATGGTAGATCTTGTTACAGGACCCGAAGGAGAATTGGAATCTGACCAACTGAATACGGTCGACTAGGCCACGGTGCGATGTTGATGATGGTATGGTATTTAACTTAGGTTAATACTTGTACTTTTGGAGTTGTATCTCAAGTATTCTTTTGATCACAACCATTTTAGACTAGTGTGGTGATCACGGCTTTTTAGTATGCCTTTATGTATGAAATATGTTTCAAGTATTTGGGATATTTTTAGTTTGGTGCATAGTATTGCTAAAGAAAAAAAAAAATTATCCGCTGCGAATATTGCATAATGCTAGATGCGTGTTAGGAACATTACATCTTATATGTCATGTACGGGGGCAGGTAACCTTGTGTTGCGTGTCTCGACGCTTCAAAAGTTCGTTCAATCCCAAGCGGAATTTGGGGGCGTCACACATACCTAACTTGCTCAACCTTTGCATCAAGTGGGCAAGCAAGAGAATTTATGTAAAAAATAATAAAATAATAATAATAATAACATGCAAGTAGGGGGTAGGGTGCATATCCCAACCTAGCTAGGACACACATATTAAAAAATTACACATGATCGAAACAACATCGTTTAGGGAGTTAAAAAAACTCTCTAGATGATGCTGTCTAGGATCGTGTAACCTAAGATCTACACCCCATTTCCTTGCCTCCCCCCGTCTCCCAAATCTCCCTTATTCTCTGTTCAACTGTAGAGTTGTCTTTGTCATTGTCTCACATCGCCATTGGCCTCTCTCTCAAGTGTCATCCCCCACTTTCCACTCTCAAGTGAGTATCTAGATGGAGTTGTGACTATTTTGGATGAAGTTTTCGATAAGATTTTCTAAGTTCAATGGAGGTTGGGATGGTTTTCCATGGAGGATGGGATTAGTTAGAGCTTTAACTCCTGTGAAGTTGATTTTGTCTGTTGAAATGAAGTTTGGATTTCAGAAATCAAATTTGGGGATGATCTTTTTCAAACTCATCCCCAAATTAGTTTAGGGTTTCAACCTAAATTTGAAGCTTGTGATGTTGTTGATCTATTTTATTGAAGGAAAACCCCAAATTTGTATTAATGTTTTGGATTGAAACCCAAATATAAATTGGTGTTTCAGATTGAGATCATAATGTTGATTAGGGTTTCAATATCGAAACCCTAAACTAGATTGGGGTCTCCGATTGAAATCCTAGTATAACACTCTGTACCCAGAGGGTCAGAGAGTTAGCTCCTGACACTAAAAATCACATCCAAAAAATACATGTAAAAACTCCAAAGGCTTTATAACACATAAAACTCTTTTGTTCAAACCAAACATTTTGGTCCTCTACAAGGAGATCAATGAACTACTCCAACATAATTAATCAAGAACTCCAGAAAGTCTCATTAAAAAAATCAACATCCCATAATGGCATATCAATAGAAAGTGACAAATTTCTTGAATAAGAATCTCTAGTAATCTCTTGTACTCTTTAGCACTTATACCAATCTATCGATCCACATGTGCCTCTGAGGCAGTCATTTCACTACGTTCAACCAATCCTGTCCATGCTTCCTATTTTTGGTCCTCAACTGAAACATCAAAACCATATGAAAATAGTGAAGATAGTTGGGTGACTTATCAACAACTCAGTGAGTAGGGAACATATACTAGTGTATAAACGTAAGCCAGTTACAAAATGCAGAACAAAATAGATGATCAAAATATGAGAGCGTTAGTTTAAAAATATTTATTTACAATAATAAGTTATACAAAAGTCCTTTGGAATAAGCATAATTGAACAACATCATAACATAAAAAATTCCATATTTAAGTCCTGTGGTAAAGTTGTGCAAACCCCGGAAGTTAATCGAGTAGAAACAGAATGTGAAATCTTCCCCTTTTAAACATAATGTGTGCACACAGGAAGGACGACCTAGAAAATTACTTTGTTTCCAAAGTAGGAACACCATAAATAGAGGTGTTGGTACCAACATAATAATAGAGGCCACAGTTTTACAACTGTTGTGAGGTTAGGAGAAAGCAAAAATAAAATGTCATGCCAGAGGGTTTTTTATGCAACATATCATATAAGAATAGATAAATATAATATAATGGTATACAAATTTTTTGATTTTATGTTCATGCTTTTGTTTTTATGCAGTTGAGAAGAAACAATTACCAAAATGCTCATGTCTACACCAGTCATAATGCAAAAAGGTGACCGAGGTTGTTTTCATAACAAAACATGCAAGTTTTCATAAAATCAACCCCAGTCAATTTTTAGGTAAGGTCTAGCATAGGAGTGTTGCTTAGAGCATCAACATTGGTTTATGCAAATGCAAAGCCATAATTTGCATAATATCACATGATTTTGCATTTGGCTGTTCCACACACACACACACACACACACACACACACACACACATATTAAAAAGTTAAATATATATATATATGAGCCAAACGACATTTTTTAGGAAGTTAAAAAACTCTCTAAATTGCAAAGTTTAGGGATCGTATAACCTAAGATCTACCCCCCATTTCCTACCCTCTCCCTGTCTCCCAAATCTCCCTCATTCTTTGTTCGGCTGCAAAGTCATCTTTGTCGGCGTCTCACATTGCCGTTGCCATCGCCATAGGCTGCTTTCTCAAGTGCCATCCCCCACTTTCCACTTTTAGGTTAGTATCTAGATCTCCTTGTGACTATTTTGGATGAAGTTTTTGATAAGATTTTCTAACTTTGATGGAGGTTGGGATGGCTTTCAATGGAGGGTTTGGGTTTCAGAAATCAAATTTGGGGATGATCTATTTCAAACTAATCCTCAAATTAGTTTAGAGTTTCAACCTTAATTTGAAGCTTATATTGATGTTTTTGATCTATTTTATTGAAGGAAAATCCCAAATTTAGATTAATGTTTTGGATTGAAACCCAAATATAAATTGGGGTCATGGAGCGAAAATGGTGACAGAACGATAAGAGTGAAATGGTGGGAGAAGTAATCATGCATCAGACAAATTTTTGGTTTGAAGAGCGATTTGGTGGACGGAGAGAAGAGGGCGAGAAGCTCAGTTGGGAAAGAGATAGAGATTTTCAAGGGAAATGTCGACGAGAGTTTGGACGAGATGATTTAATTGAATAAAATATTGATTTGGTCTTTGTATAGTAGAGACCAAATATGATTGGTCATTGGTTTTTCCTATAGCTTGAAGCCATATAATTTTACATTTAGCTAATCCAATGCAATCAGTTTATATGTATAATCAGAAAATTTTACATTTCACTGGCATTTGGATAATTCAATACCAGTGCTCTTACTTGACTCTTGTTGTGTACTATCTAATCCTTGAACCCGAACTCTAGCAATATCATAACCTAAACCAAAAAATATTTACTAACATGTTATTGACCTACATAAGAAGAAAACCAGCCTAAGTAACAAAAATCCCATAATTCTAAGCTATATATTAGTAGGAGCCCATGTTGAGCTCATAGACACCCAATATTTAAAATAATTCATGATAGTGCCTTGCTTGTTATAATTGCACAACACAACCTCCAAAACTCTCTACATCAATAATTAAGCCCAACCTCCTTGAATTCACTTAACCATTCACCACACACACACGCGTCAAACAAATAGCCCACACTTGCAAGTCAAACAAACTTATTCCTAATATGTCAAATAAACAAACAGCCCACACTTACTCCTGACATGTCAAACAAACAAACATCCCACATTTACTCCCTACATGTCAAACAAACAAACATCCCACATTTACTCCCAACTTGTCAAACAGAAAAACAACCTATGTTTTCTCCCGACAAGTCAGATAAACAACCGCATTTCCAAGTCCAGTCCTTCCTCAGTCAGCAACAATACAATCAGAGAACCACCAAACACCAACCAACCATGAAGTCACAAACTCTACAATTTCTAACACAAACAGAGAGAAAACAACATTCCAGTAGGCACCAAACTTACAAGTCAAGGCAACAATTGTGATATCCCTCATGTTCCTTGTGTTTTTAAGTATTTATTTTATTAATTATTCTTACTGGTTCTTTTATTTTAAATTAGTTATTATTATTTTGGTTATATTATTTAATTGTTATTATTGCCTAAGTTGTATAATTTATTTTAATGTACTTTTCTTGTTATTAATTATTGTCTATTATTTATTGGTTGTCTATTTCAAATTATTTTATTGTCAGTTTTTATTATTTTATTTTACTGTTACTATGTTGTTGTGTTTTATTTTACTTTTTACTTGTTTTAAGTTAGTTAACTCTATGTTTAATTTCTCACCGTTGGATCAATTTTAACACCCCAAGACAAAACGTTGGGATTAAAACCCCAAGCTCTTAGCTTTCCCCCCCCCCCTTCCTCTCTCTCTCTCTCTCTCTCTCTCTCTCTCTCTCTCTCTCTCTCTCTCTCTCTCTCTCTCTCTCCTCTCCTTTAGCTTACCCATGCAACGCCCCTTGCTCCCTCTCACCCGATCTGTTGCCTCAGCCTAGCGGCGCTGCTGCGCAGCAACTTAGCCAGCCATCCTGCGCCGGTGACCACCCCACCATGCCGAGCTCCTCCTCACACGAGTCTCTCTCTCTCCTTCCACGGTAGCCCAACCTGAAACCCATAGGTTTCTCTCCATCCTACCTTTGCCAGCCTCGCCGTGAGCCACCCGCCCTGCCACCGTCCATATTGCCAACCTCCCCTCACACCGGCAACCATCACCCACCGATTCTAGCCCCCGCGCAGCTCTCTTCCTCCCTCGCATGAGCACAACCTGAGTGGTTTTTCTTCTACTCAATTTCACCACCACACGGCGTTAGCGACGCCACCAGTTACCACCATCATCTCACCGAACTACCATCTTCCTCCCCCAGCCTCCCCATGTCTCCCCCTCCCATTCATAGCCTAATCAAGCTCCCTGTCTCTATTAAGCTCTCACTATCTAGTGGCCTAGATCTACCACTGTGCCTCCACCGTACGCCGCACCAACACCACCTGCCTCCATAGCACCTCCCTCAACCCTCAATGCCAACCAGCAGCCTCTGTAGCTTCCCCCTTCATTTTTTGAGTTTTGAAACCCATGACCAACACTTGTGAAACACTATTGCTCCACCACTTTTGGCGTCACCCATGGTCTAGCTCACTCTTGATCTTCCAGAGTTACCTTTCTATTGTTGTAAGTAATTTTTCAAAGAATTTATTGAGATTTAAATATATTTTTACACAAACTTATTTTTTGCAGTCTGATTGGTTGTGATGGGCCTTGTGTTCGGTAAGTGTTGGTTTTATGGATTGTGGTTGTTGTCGAATGTGGGCCTTGGGCTGGATTAGATGTTGGGTTTAATTGTGAAGTTGGACTATGAGTGGTGTATTTTATCTGATGAGTGATGTGCCATGACATCCATTATACTATTGCATGCATTTTCATGTCTCATGATTAAAAATTGGGTTTTTGTGCTAAGAAAGGATTTTGAGTGCATGCGTAATGAATGGATTGAAGAGAAGGAAAGAAAGGAAAAGGAATTAAAGAAATGGTGGTAAACAAGGATGGTGGTAGAGTCCCACCTGTTGTGACGCCCTCAACTCCCACGTACGGACACGTGGAAATCGAGACATCAGGATGATGACAACACAGGTCACACATCCCATCGCCAAGTGCCAAGTGTGTGTATATGCAATATGTGTACAAATAAATAAGCAGTGGATAATAAATATCTTACAACTAAGTACCAGAATTTTTATTTAATTACAAACTCGCTTAAAATACACATAATAAAATATTACAAGTTCAACATTATCTTAAATCCAAATACATAATATAAAAACAAATACAGATAATATCCATAGATAAGCATCTCCAAATCAATACTCAGGCGGAGCCGTCTCCTCAGGCTCAGCCTCCTCCTCCTCCTCAATCTCTGCATCAAAATCTACGGTATCAAAAAATGGTGCTGCAGGTAAGTAATCTTCCAAACGCCACCAGATAAAAATATATTAAACTCTACAACAATATGCATGAAAAGATGCCAAATGCACATGTCCCAAAAATCACATTTTACCATGCACGCCAAAATCCCATTTGGCCCAAAAGATTTCCTTTAAATCATTCATCGCCATTATCCCAGATAATGGTCCAAATCAAGAAACCACCATTTTCCAAGAAAATGGATCACAAAATCCTCATACCAATACCTCGCCATTTTCCCAGAAAATTGGCCCATATCCAAAACCAAATCCAAACCAATTCCAATTAGTGCATGCACCATGATCTCCCCTAGGGATCATCCGCATACCCTGGCTACTATGTCACACCGCAAGTAACGACTACGCCTGTGACATCTAAACGAGTGATCCCAGTCTCACGCCCAGCGCGTACCTGGCCCAGGCATCCTCTAGCCCCCGCCAGTAGAGGGGCCACGGAGTCGGTACGAGAGCATTACCATCCCACCCGCTCCCGTTGTCGCCCAGCGACAACCCAGGGGACGTCACTCAGTATATTACTCTCCTGAGTGACCAGAGGAGCTCCACCGAGATAATGCCCCATCCCGGCTTGGGGTCGTGATACACACACACCTAAAAATCCATTTAACTCGTGAAAACCCAGTTTTCAATATTTAACACCTGCATATGCATGCACAATGCAATGCAAATGATACGACACCAATTAACCAACAATTCTCAAACATCCATAACAAATAAACAAGCAACTCCGTCCTTAAATCCAACCGACCCCCGACTCCTCGGACTCAGTCCGGAATTACCAACCAGTATCAAATAATTATTGTAAAAGTAATAATATATTTAAATCTAAAATGAAGTTTGGAAAATACTTACAGTGCTATATGATAATTTTTGAAGGATCGGCGAGCAGTAAACGGCGAAGAGAAAGCAACGTAACAGTGTAAAAACACTGTGGCCGTGGGTTGTAAAATATCCACTTTTGAACGGGGACAAACCAAGACTCGGAATTGATAGGGAGTGGCTTAGGGGTGTTTATGAAGCTAGTGGAAGTGAAGGTTGGCCGTGGGTGGCGGCGAAAACGGCGGTAGGAGGCCAAAATACCCATATCGAAAAACTAGCTTGTGGGGATTGTTTCGGCGACGGATCGAGGCCGGAAATGGGTGGTTTAGGATGGCAAGGAGTCGGTGATGAAGTGGTGAAGAGGTGGTGGCCGGAGGTGGAGCGACGGCGGCAAATCAGAGCAAAAGCCGCTCGGCTTGAAGGTGGTATTCCGGCTAAACGGCGGCTCCGTTGGAGGTGGAAATTTGTGGGGTGGTTCACTGGAGGGAGGGGAAGAGATTGGTGGTGGTGGTGTGGCTCACGGCACTGGCGAGCGGCGGGTCTGGGTGGTTGGGCGGAAACGACGAAATGGGTAGGAGAGAGAGAGAGAGAGAGAGAGAGAGAGAGAGAGAGAGAGAGAGAGAGAGAGAGAGAGAGAGAGAGAGAGAGAGAGAGAGAGAGAAATCGCACGGGGGAAGAAAGAAACAGCCGAAAAAAGAAAGAAAAAAAGAAAGAAAAAGGGAAGAAAGAGAAAGAAAAAAGAGAAAATAAAAGATGGTGGAAAATAAATGAGGTCCAATCCTCACCGCTGGAGTCCAACAACTGATCCAACGAAAACAAATTTAAAAGCAATAAAACTAATAAAATATTTTAAACACAACGTAAAGCTAAAATATAATAAATAACTAGTAAAAACTAACAACTTAATTTTAAATCCAAAAACAATCTAAAATAAATTAAACAGCATTTTAAAATCAACAGCAATTAAAATTCAATTAAAATCTAATAATTTAAAATAAAAGAACTATTATTCTAATTAAATTAAAATATTCCTTCAGTGAAAATACATGTAAAAACAGGGTATCACACCTGTGATTCCCACCTATAGTGCAAGCTGTAGGGATGGTGGTAAGTCCCGCCTGTGATTCCCACCTACAATGCAAGCTGTAGGAATGGTGGTAAGTCCCGCATGTGATTCCCGCCTACTGTGCAAGCTGTAGGGATGGTGGTAAGTCCCGCCTGTAATTCCCGCCTACAATGATTGATAAATGGGTTTTTGGTGTGTGTTGAAAAAATGTGTCATTTTCAGGAAAAATGATGGTTTTGTTTTGCATGTTTCATCATGTGGATGCATACATGTTGGTTGTATTAATATGTTTTTATCCCTTGAATTTTTTGGTTGATTACTTACTCAGATTTATGATTTCATGTGGTATTCCTACCCTACTGTTCCATTTTATGGAATTGTAGATTTTGATACAAAGGATGACATTGAGCTTGAGGGATTGGCTTCGCTGGAGGAGTGACTTGTGGGTCTCTTGTTGGCTATGGGATCCGTTTCCCTTTTTGGTTATTTTATTTTGGCTTTGTATTTTATTTTTCTGAATGACTATATAACCTCTTTGAGGATCTTTTACTATTGTGGTTTTGTTGAAAAGCAAATCTAGTACTTAGATGACTATTTTATTCTCTGCTGTGTTTATTACTGTACAACTATGTGTATGTTCACACACTAAGCACTTGATGATTGGGGTGTGGCCTTTTTTTACATGGCAGTCGGGGGCACCACAAGTCGGGCTTGAGCCTTAGGTCTTTACACACATAAGTGGCCTTGATCTATATTAAATGGGCTTTAACCTTATTATTGAGCACAATAAAAATCCCATAGTCCACCATAATAATTCTTGGGACCATAACCAATTCAAAATTACCCAATAGACGTCAATTGGGCTTCTCAAATCTTGGTCCATTAATACTAAGTTTATGCCCAATCAAATTACCCATAATTCATCCTTACTACTATTGGGTGGGGGTGTTACATTTTTATGCTGGTTATGAGACTTGGGGTTGTCGGGTTACCAATCATGTGTTCTAGTTTTTAGCATGGGATGCTTAGTAAGATATTGTGTGAGATTACTTCGATCTTTTCCTTGCTTGGACGACTACCTTAAAATATGATCTTTTATTAGAGTTGCTTGATAACTTTAACCTAGGTATACATGGCTTATTTCTCAATTTCCCTATATATGTATTTGCATCATTCAATGACATTTATATGCATTATAAGCTTTCTTCATAGAGACTAACTTTATGAGATTTCCTGAAATTTCACCATGGTAGTCCCACTACGGTTTCACTCTTCGATAGAATTTGTTGTAGAGGAATGTGATAATGAGCAAGAAACCCTATGCAACCCAAGGGATTAGGACGGGGTCCTATCACCCGATGGGTTATATATCTATATTCGACTATGTTAGTTTTAGTGATTTGATGGAAAAATTCTTGGTCTGTAAAATCCAGACGATTCTAGAATGCTGAATTATGGATAATTTGATCTATCTTAATAGTTTTCTATGGTACTAATGCAAGTAGTATTTATTCAAGCCCTTTACGATATTGCTGCTGCAAATTTTTATCTACACATATGCTGAGCATATAAGAACACTAGTTATGTCGCGATTTTCTGCCAAATCACAAGGGGGCCAGGGGTGTCAAATCTGGTGGTATCCATAAGTCACTTAAGTACAGTATCAGAGTTAGGATTTAATCTTAGTGCGGTATGCTTGAATTCTTGAAAGTCTTGGAGTATGTGGAGCATGATAAAGTCTAGATCTTATGACAGGAAAGGCATCATGGTATGACCAAGGCTACCCCTCAATGAGCAACATGAGGAGACAAGTGAGGAGGAATATCTATGCGGAGATGGAAGCTACGTTATGGCTAAAGCCATCAACCACAAGATGGACATGTTACAATGACAACATAACTTTTTCAGTAGCAGTCTTCAACAACAGACGCATGTGGATCAACAACAATTGGTCTAGCACCAATGTGGTGAGCAAAGAGGGTGTTCCTACGAATGTTTCCTGGCGTATTGATACTTGGGATACTTCTAGAACCGAAGGACCTATGAAGGCTGGGAAATGGATTAAGGATCTCGAGAGGACCTTTTATATACGGGGTACATCAAAAAGCAAAAGGTGCTATATGCCAGCTATTTGTTGCAAGGAGAAGTGGCTGCTTTGTGGGACACAAAGAAACAACTACTTGTCTTGGAGTTGGGATTGATGGAAGCCATTACCTAGAAGCAATTTAAGAGTGATTTTGATGAGATCTTCTTCCATGCCATCACGAAGCACTAGAAGGCATGGGAGTTTGCAAGTCTAATTCAAGGTGGTATGGCTATTGAGCAGTATGTCACTAAGTTTATGGAAATGGGAGGCTTTTCCTGCATCTCATCTCCACATAAGAGATGCAAGCATAATGTTTCCAAGGTTGATTGCAAGCACGAATACGCTCTTTACAATTCATCTACTTATAGTTATAGAACTTTTAGAGGTTGGTGGAAGTAACCTCCATTGCTGAGAGCCTGAGTGTGAGCTATGTAGCCTGATGGGTGTGGCAATAGACCAAAAACAGAGGACTTACACTGGGGAAGGGAGCAGCTCTAGATCAGCCTAGAAGTTTGTATCTAAATTTGGGACACGTCCACAAGCATTACCTTGAGTTCGCATGGGAAATTTCAAAGAGGGCTCTAGCACCGATTTCAGATACTGTTAGACTGGACACTTCACCAAGGAATGCCCCAGAATGGCCCAAGGAAGGAGGCTCATCCCAACTAGAGGAAAATCGGGCAAGAAGTAGTTGGTGTAAGCGCAAGTTTTTACTTTGATGGCTAGAGAAGTAGTAGAGGAAGCCTTAGAGATCCAAGAGGCTGGAGTTATCCCAGGTACAAACTTTGTAAGTTCAAAAATATTGCATCATGAATAGTAAGGATTCCATTAAGATTAAAAAGGTTTTATTATATCAGGAAGAGTCAAGATTTTTGAGTACTATCTATGTGCTTTGTTTGACTTCGATGCATTCCAGTCTTTTCTATCAACCACATTCTGATGGGCCTCATGGTGGATCGAGTCTTGAAAATCCTTTGCAAGTTCCAGATGAGGCAATCACAAGATCGAGAGCTAAAAAGAACAAGGAAGCAATACAAGGATTGATGCAATCCACTTAGGATGAGTCTAGTAAGAGCCCAACATTCAAGATGGGCTTGAATCTAGTTTCATCCATGTGATACAAGCTATAAAAAACATAACTTGGGTCTATTATTATTGAAGGCCTTGGACTTGTTTATTTCATTAAAATGACTTATTTTATTAGTTATAGGAATTAATCTAGAATAATTGGACTTGGGGGATGTCCAGTCCACACAAATGTTTTATGTTTTATGAACTAGGGTTCCAAGAGAAGTTTTTAAGGATAGTTTAGGGATTGTTTTAATTTTCAACTAGGGTTTCTTTTGGGAAGGCCTTGTATTTCGCCCAGGGGTATTTTGAGAAATATATTTTTAGCCTAGGGTTTTGTTTAGGGGAAGTTACTGTAGCCACACTATAAAAGGTATTTTTGGAAAGGGTTGGTTTTATTTTAGCCTAGGGTTTTAATTAGGTTTTTGTTTAAATACTATTTGTAGTCTCATTTTAAGAAGTTTATGAAATTTGATGAATTTTATTCATTGTGAGTTGAGTTTATCTCCTCTTGTTCTTGAATGAACTTTTGAATTTATCAAAGGTAAATCACAACCTTTGTGGCATTTCTCCTTTGTAATTTGGGTTCTTGAGATAGGTTCTTAAACGGGCCTAAATTTTCATATAATCTAGGTTCTTAAAATGAGTTCCTCAATGGGTCTAGGTTTTTTCATTGACTTGATTTTGGCTTTCTTGGGTGAGTCTTTAAATTGATTATGGATTCAAGGGATTCCATTCACATGGGTTCATATCGCATTCTCTTGAATGTGTAGTCTGTGGACGGAGTTCACACAATAAAGGGTGGTAGTGGTTTTGCCAACTGGGGAGTAGTAGTAGTATGCATGACGATTGCATTGAGTTGCCCCTTAGAATTGCAAGAAAGAGTCTTGGAAGCAATCCTTTTAGTATTCAACCTTCTCGAGTTTAACATTATATTGGGAATGGACTGTCTGTTCTAGCATTACACTAGCATCAATTGCTAAAGAATGGCTATGAGTTTCCAATATCCTAGAGAAGAAGGAATGGGATTTGCAGGCAACAAGCTCAGGACAACGCTAAGGCACCATCAAAACTGAGAAAATTGAGGATACAACTACAAGAGTTTCTAGACAAGGCATTTATCAGACCCAGTTCATCACCATGGAGAGCATCGGTACTATTTGTTATGAAGAAGGAAGAGATTCACAGGATGTTTATAGATTACCAAGAGTTAAAAAAGGTGATGATAAAAAATAAGTACGCCTTGCCTAGGATAGACGATCTGTTTAACCAACTACGAAGAATGAAGGTGTTCTCTAAAATCAACCCGAGATTGAGTTATCACTAGTTAATGATAAAGGAGAATAATGCGTCGAAGACTGTGTTCAGAACTAGGTACGAGCACTACAAGTTCATGATGATGCCGTTTGGATTGGCCAACGCACTTGTAGGGTTCATGGACATTATGAATTGGGTGTTTAGTCCCTTCTTGGATTCGTTTGTGGTGGTTTTTATCAATGACATCTTGGTGTACTCATAGGATTTGGAAAACCGAATGAACCACCTATGATTGGTATTGGAAAAACTGTTGGAGCACCAGCTCTATTCAAAACTTAGTACATGCGAGTTTTGGCTAAAGGAAGTTAGGTTCCTCTGACATGTGATTTCCAAGGATGGAGTAGCGGTGGACCCAAGCAAGATTGAAGCGGTGATAAAATTACTCAATTGTCCATGAGATCAGAAGCTTTTTGGGACTCATTGACTATTACAAGATGTGAACCCCGTTTTTACGTGTATTTTCACTGAAGGAATATTTTAATTTAATTATTATAATAATTCTTTTATTTTAAATTAACGGAATTTAATTGGATTTTATTGGCTGTTGAGTTTAAATTACTGTTTAATTTATTTTAGCTTGTTTTTGAATTTAAAATTTAATAGTTAGTTTTCACTAGTTATTTAATATATTTTAGCTTTATGTTGTGTTTAAAATATTTTCTTGGTTTTTATTGCTTTTAAAGCTATCTTCGTTAGATCAGTTGTTGGACTCCAGAGGTGAGGACTGGACCTCATTTCTTTCCCTCCACCTTCAAGCCGAGATGGGGTATTATCTCAGTGGAGCTCCTCTGGTCACTCGGGAGCGTAATCTACTGAGTGACGTCCCCTGAGTTGTCTCTGGGTGAAGACGGGAGTGAGACTAGGGGATACTTGGCTACGAACGTGCCGGGTGCAGAACCAGGTATCGCTCTACTCATCGACTCCGTGGACCCTCTGCTGGCGGGGGCTAGAGGATGTTTGGTTACGTACGCGCAGGGCGCGGAACTGGGCATCGCTTGTTACGAAGTCACACGCGTAGTCATTACCTGCGGTGTGGCACAGAGCCAGGGCTTGCGGATGACCCCTAGGGGAGGTCATGGTGCATTCGATTAAGGAAAAAAAATGGAAAATGGTTTTGAGACTGTTTTTGGGCCATTATCTGGGATAGTGGCGAGGAATGTTTTACAGGAAAGGTTTTGGGCCAAATGGGACTTTTGGCGTGCGTGGAAAAAAATATGGTTTTTGGGACAAGTGCATTGGCATACTTCATGCATATTGTTTTGGTTGTAATATGTTTTTTTATCTTGCGTTGTTTGGATTTTACTTACCTGCGGCACCATTTTTGGTACCGTAGATTTTGATGCAGATCTAGAGGAGGAGGAGGCTGAGCCCGAGGAGGCGGCTCGGCCGGAGGAGTAGCTTAGATGGTTCTTTTTCATATGCTATATTTGTCGTTATTTTTATTAGTATGTATTTGGATTTGTGACGATGTTGAACATGTAATATTTTATTTACGTTTGTTTTAATCTGGTTTGTAATCAAACAAAAATTTTGGTACGTAGTTATATGGCATTATCTATCCGCTGCGTGTTTTTATTTGTACACATATTGCATGTGCACACACTTTGGGCACTTGGCGATGGGATGTGTGACCGTGTTGTCATCATCCCGATGTCTTGATTTCCACGTGGCCGTACGTGAAAGTTGGGGGCGTCACACAAGATATTCGGGGAAGGTTTCTCCAAACTTTCAGGTCCACTCATGGCCCCCAAGAAGAATATCAAGTTTTTATGGATTTAGAAATGTGAATAGAGTTTTAATGAGCTGAAAAGGAGACTGAGCACCACCCCTGTGTTGGCCTTACCAGAGCCTGACAAGCTGCTGGTGGTCTTCAATGATGCATTCAAATATCGTCTTGCGTGTGTTTTGATGCAGAAGGTTGGGTAGTGGCGTACATGTCACAGCAATTGAAGGAGATCTTGAAAAGAATTATCCAACCCACAACTTGGAGCTAGCAGTGGTGGTCTTCACCTTGAAGATTTGGTAACACTATCTCTATGGTGAAGACTGTGAGATATATAGGGACCTCAAACGTCTGAAGTACCTCTTCACCTAGAAGAATCTCAACATGAGACAAAGAAGGTAGCTAGAGATAATCAGCGACTATCACTGTGAGATTAAGTACCACCGAAGGATGGCCAACCTGATTGCCAATCCATGTAGTCGGAAGTCATGAGTGGATGATGTAGCTGAATCATTGGAAATGGATTTTGTCCTCAATCGAATGAAGATGGTTTCTTGAAAGCTCTCAACAAGGTGAGGTCATAACATCGATATAATGGATAAGGGTGTTGGACCTCGATATAAGGGATAAGGGTGTTAGATCTCGATAAGTTAACTGATATTTGAAGAAGGGTTCGAAAGTCAAGAGGACCTAGGCCTTTAGCCTCAAATGGGATGACAACATGTTGTATAAGAACCTTAGAGTGATCCAAGCAGATTTTGAGATCAAGGAGAATATACTTAGCGAGCCCATGCTAAGAGGTGCCCCACCTATCGACAAGTAAAAGGACAACACCGTAGATCCTCTGGGAACATCCCTTACAAGTCCCTAAATGGAAATGGGACGATATTGCGATGGATTTTGTGGTCAGTCTATTCAGGGCTCCAAGTGGAAAGAATTCAATATAGGTGGTTGTGGATCAATCGTCCAGGAGTGCCTATTTTCTTCCGATTACTAACACGGATATCTTAGGAAAGTTGACTCGGTTGTATCTTCAGACTACACTAGGTACCCAAGACTATCGTGTCAGATTTAGACTGATGGCTCACTTCCCATTTTTAGAAGTGCTTGAACTTGGAATGGGCACAGAACCAAGATTCAATAATGCATACCACCTATAGATGAATGATAAACATGAGTGGACCATACAGACTTAGGAAGATTTGTTGAGAGCATGTGCTTTGGAGTTTAGGAGTACTTGGGAGAATCATATGCTCCTTATTAAATTCGCCTGTAATAACATTTATTAGGCGACTATTCATATGTCATCTTATAAGGCCCTATATGAGAGGAAGTGTAGGTCACCCCTCTACTGGGATGAAGTTGGAAAAGTCAAGCTAATTGGGCTAGAGCTAATCCAGGAGATGAAGGATCAATGGAGCACATAAGAGTTATGCTCAAGTATGGATGAGAGACTACCTCCAAAGAAGGTGATTGGGTATAAATCATGGTATCACCTATGAAGGATATAAAATTCTTTAGGAAAAGGGGTAAGCTATGTAACACCCTGCTTAAAAACACCTTAGGAGTTGACCAGAGTAACTATGGTCATAGCCAAGTAGAAGTTGTGATCCTTGAGAAAAAGGAAAAGTTTTGGAGTTTGAGTTGGCAAAGAGACTTAAAATATTGGCTTAGTTAGTATTTTTAAATAATTCTAGTGCTAAATTAATTTTGAGAAAAAGGTGCCAAAAGGCCAATGTTAGAATGACAAGTGGCATATTGGAGACTTCATGGTGGGCAAAGTAACTTGGTTAAAATATTAGATGGATTTGAAGAAGGCCCAAGAGTTTGTTAAATAGGGGCCCTAGCTTATTCAGATGAGAGGGCTAAGGATAGACTTAAGACTATGGGCTCAACTTGGTAGATACATGACTTTAGGCTCAACTTAATAGACACAAGACTATTGGACCTAACTTAGTAAGATCCAAGAGTATAGGCCTAACTTAGTAAAACCCAAGACTAAGATCCAATTTAGTGAATGATTGTGGAATAAAATCTGACATTGGGGCGTAAGGAAAGGACCACTTCAAGGCCCACACAAAAGGCTCTAATATTTGGCCCAATGAGAATTCAACATTTGGAGCAAAAGCTTAGTATTCCTATCATTATTTCAAATTGGACCCAGTTACACCATACTGTTGGTTTTCTTTCTTCTAAACCCCATCTCACAAGCCCCTAGGGTTTTCTTTTCAACCATGGTAAGATCTCTAACTTGAGTTTAGGTTACTATTTGAAAAACCCTTGTCATTTCCATGAATAGTAACTCAAGCATCATGACTTGCATAGTTTTCTTCAAATTATTTTCTTCATGATTTTTGCTCTGCAATTTTTTTCTTCTCCACTTGTTTTGCATCTCTCTTATACAACTCTAGAATATTATATTAAACCCAACCCACGTCACTTGAAGAAAAGGCTTGTCAATGCCACTAAAACCCACAAATTGAGCACACCTAGTGCAAACCAATGCACTCCATTGTAACCATGGCTTTTCAACAAATCTTCAAGTGACTTTCTGAAACTTATTCAACCCATATCATGTCACCTAAACTAAAAAATCCCAGACCTAATTTGGAGCCAAGAAAAAGCTCCCATGATCACTTCAAATAGGAAACTATTTGGTCTAGGAAATGAAGCATGCAAGCTGAAACACCAATGCTTTTTGAGGTTCTTTTCTGCAGTAACTCAGCCCTCTTCACACGCCATTAGCACCCTCTCTAGCTCTAGAAACGTATCATATAATCATCTTCACGATAATTTGAATTCTGCACACAATGATCAAAACCGATGGGTATGTTGGTGATGAAACATGAAGCTCATTTCGGCTACACTATGACCATTCAAACCTCTCTTTCATTTTTTGCTCAATTTTAATCAAATGAAAGCCATTCATACCTCAATAAAAATCTAGAAAAGCTAATCAAATAATTTTTACTATTTGAGCCAATCAGATCACAAAGATGAGACAAAAGATGATAAAAAACTGGACAGCTTTGGGAAGCCTAAGCCACAAGCCTTGCTTTCAGTTTCTCTTGAAGAAACCATGTGACTCTTGTTCCAAATTCTGAAGTCATTAAATCCCTGCACCTATGGCCTTCCTCTAGCCATTTTCCAAGAGATACTCAAGTGGGTTGTTGATTATGCCCAAAAAATAACGCGGTAGTTGTAGCACAGTTTTAGGGTGTCGATTCCACAGGGAGACAAATTAAAAGAATAGCAGAAGGAATAAAGAAACTAAAGAAAAATATTAAATAAGTAATAGAGAACAAATATTAATTTTAAATGCAAATTAAAGTGAAGCAAAGTGATTAAAGGAAAAATTACTCAAATTTGACAAACAGTAGAGCGTCAGGAATCCATTGAACAATTCCGGTACTTTAATTATTCTTAATTCATTGGATAACTCAATTGGGAACTCAATTTCCAAAATTCTCAATCGGAAGATATAGATTTATAAACCAAAATTGAACCAAATGTAACCTTTTGAAAAATCATTCATCACTTCTAAAATATGTAAATTATTATCCCTATTGAGAAAATCTAACGACGACAATATATTCAGGGAGCGATATTGCAGCAAAGAACTAAATCAATATAGATAAATAATTGATCCAAACATAATCAAAGAACTAATACATTCAATAGAAAAAGTATGACCGAATCTATAAATAGAATAAATTTCATGATTATTCGGAGAAGAAAATATTAACAATGAATTGAGAATGATAAAATAAAAGAGTTTTAATAATTGAAAATCAAATACATAAATTAAAAATACCATCTAATGTGCAAGTTTATCCCTAGCCCTACTTGAGAATTTAGTTACCTATAATTATAATGGACAACAAAAATCTCAAGAGAAAACTGAAGTGAATGGCGTCCATGGAAGTGATTTTCTCATCTCTTCAAATTTTTCTCTTGTGCCTCTCCTCCTCCCTCTATTTTGTGCTAATGATATGCTTATATAGGATAAGAAAGAAACCCTAATATCTTCATAATTTTCGCATAAAAAAATCACCTAAAATTTTGGGCTCATCTTGGCAGTCATATATGTACTTCAAGAGTATGAATTTGGAAATCTTTATTAGAGACAAATTTATAGCCCTTTAAGATAGCTTTCTAATTCATCAAGAATCGCTTCAATCCGATATGTGAATAAAACTTTATGGTCAAAATACTAAAGTATATCCAGATTGTCTCTTAGCGAATTTCAGATTTGGACTTCTAGCAGTTTCCTTTTGCGATTTTTTTTTTCTTGATTCAAATTTCTCTCAAACCTCATGAAGCTCCTCCTTTGAACTTGATTGGGCTTTGACTTGCTCTTTTATAAACTCTGAAATTAAACATAAAAAACTGCTTAGGAGTATCTCAACGTAAATAGAAACTTAATTCAAGAATACATATTAATTTCTATTATGTCTGTTCACATTTTAGCATTTTAATCCAACAATAGAGTATTTAGAGTTCACTTTTATGCACTCATCGGCTGTGCAACTGTTCGACAGAAAACACCAAGCACACCCTCCACTGCCAACACTCACGAATCACACTCACTTCACTTCAGCAAACCATGCACTCCCTCACCCCTCACTCCTTCCATTTAATCCTATAAATACCCCCATTCATCCCTCACTTCATCGTACACCTTCTTCAAGCTTCTCCTAAGTGTTCTTCAGAGCAAAATATGATTGAGTTGAGTTATTGCATTTTTTAATGCTTTTGGAATCAATATATCTTAATTCTTTCATTACTTTATCATTGGTTTTATATGAAAAAATGATTAAATCTAAGTTGTGATTTAAATTGATTAAAAAACATGAATTTCTGCTTAATTTTATTAACTGTTGATTACTGTGAATTTTGGTCCATATCGCTCGAGCGGAGGATTTTGGCCGCTCAAGCGAATTCAGGCAGTTTCAAACGCTCGACTACCGCTCGACAGTGAGCTCGAGCGGAGGCATTTGGCCGCTCGAGTGAAGTCAGGCAGAGTTGAACGCTCGATGTTCGCTCTACACTCCGCTCGAGCGAATTTAGGCAGAGTTGAATGCTCGATGTTCGCTCGACACTCTGCTCGAGCAGACATCGTATTTTACAGATCTAGGGTTTATTCCACCGTTAGGGTATATATATGATTTTTCACATCTTATAGCCGACTTTTGGCCTTGAAAACATTGTTTTGATTAGAGGAACACTTAGAATTTATTTTTTCATTGATTTTCACTCAGATTCAGAGAGGTGGATTCACACAAGCGATCATTCACGTAGCAACACGAATTCTTTGGAAGCATTCACTCACATTGCAGCAGATTGAAGAGCTCCTTGAGGGGTCCAATTGCTACTGCAGCCCAGCCTCCTCCACCGCTTCAACTTTTCATCTCAATTCAATTAGTTTGATCTTTTCATTCCCTACTTGTTATTTCATTTCAGTTTTAAGTTTCTGGATTATTTTGGAAATTTTTGATTTAGAAGTTTGAGTAATTTATTTGTTATTCATTTAGTTCATGTTATTTATTTTTCTCGTTTCGTTAAGTTTCATTTTAATAGTGATTACAATTGCTATGGTTTAATTTTGAGAATTTGTGATTTGAATACAATGATGAACTCTAGAACATTGATTTTGGAATTTTTCAATTTTCAGTGCATGTTTTGTCAATTACTGTCTAATCTAGTTTAATTCTTAACTTAGTTTTATTGATTTCTGAGTTTAATCTATTAGTCTTTTACATTTCAATCCGACAATCAAAATCTAAAAATATGAATCTAGTTCATAACTAGTACCCTTTTCCATCCATTGCACATACCATCATATTTATTTTCTCTTTGTGAAGTTTTTCACCATTTTCAATGAGTTGAGTTTAAGTAAGCTTTCCTTGAGGAGATGATCTAGGAATTTATTCCTCATTATTACGCTACATCCTCCTGCACTTGGGATAGTCTTTGTGCTACTCATTTTTGAGTGAGTCAAAATACTCCTAGTGTCATAAAAGAGTTAAACTGTGAGGTTGGGTGAGTGCCTTGGAGGGAAGTGATCTTGAGTGTCTCAAAGGCTACGGTTTGGTGAGTACTCCTTCCCTATCTTTTTGTTGGGTGATATATTAACATGTTATGCTTTGAATTTTGTCATGAGAAGGGAGGTTTGATTGAGTTATGTGAGCTTAAACTTGGGGTTTGCACATATGGGTCAGATTTGGAGTCTTGCATGTATAAACTGTTTCGTATAACATTTTAGCTAGGACATGTCTTGATGTTACCCTAAGCTTAGCTAACATCTTGATTAATTAATTGGAGGTTTTGATTTGAGGGAAACGGCATGTTATGATAGATTTATAAGACAATATCTTGCATTGATCATCTAGTATGTTCGGTTTCCATTTGCATGAAGTTTATCTTGTGATATCATGTTTAATTTTCCCAAAGTTGTGTTAGAAACCTTTAGAAACCTGTTATCATCATGTTAATATTTGAAATGCATGATTTGCTTAAGCTTTAAAAGATCACATGTGAAAGAGAAGTTGGACACATCATGCTTATACCCCGATTGGGAGATTTTGTAATTTTAAGTGTTAATCAATGCATAAATGTTGATAAGAACTTATGTGACTTAAATATAAGTTGTTAGCTTATCCTTAGGGCTAGATTTTTTGTTTTCTACATGATGTGATTCGGTTGCACATGCACCCATAGAGGTTGTAGATTTGAAATCATAAAATGGTCACAATGCATGCCGTGGGTTGGATGGAGTTAGCATAATAGATGTTTGATTATGAAGAATATGAAGATCATATATGGACTTAGAATATGTAGAATATGAAGTTTGTGCATTTTGATTAAATTTGGGGTCAAAATGTAAATAGTGAAAGTTTAAGGCCTAAGTGGCAATTTTTTGGAAGTATAGGGGCAATTTTGTAAATATTGTTTTGAACCCTTTTAAATCTGAAAATCGTCCTTAGTTATATGATTCCTAACTTAGAAATATCTCTTATTTCAACCACACTATTTCCTACTAACTCGAGAAGTTTGCAAGTTACTCTTGAATAATTTATTTATAATTCTTGTATAAATGCCACTTTCAAATTATAGATGTCATTTTGAGCATAAATTCTCATATAATACATCATTGAGCATTTTATTACTTACTTACATGACGTGAAGTTTGCACCATTTTAGCATGTCACATGAAAATTTCATTTTTTCATCAAGCATACTACACTTTATAGAATAAGCACATATCATGAAATACATTTTGAGCATAGAATAAAAATAAATTTTTTTCATGACCCCAAATATTAGGATGGGGAATTATCCTAATAGAACTTCTCTGTCCACTCTAAAGTGAGTAAGAATGGAATGGCAACCTCTGGGTTGATAAAGAATCGTCAACAGGTTTCAAATTAATTCGTTTTAAAGAATACTGAAATGAAGTCATATATGACACTTAGTATTGATGGGTGCATATGTTATGACGATATGTTATGATCATGATGAAATGTTATGATATCCACGCATTGAGTTATGAGTCTGCAGATACTGAAGTTTCAATGTGAGTTGTACTATGGTCACTGGCAAGTACTCAAAGTGCAAATGTGAGTCATTATTATGTTCTGTTAATAATGACTAATAAATAAGAAATGTTATGTTTTGTAAAAGATAATGTACAAAATGTTCACTGTATGAAAATGTGCATTAAAGTGTTTTTCTGAAGATATTGAGGAATCTGGATGGCAGACAAATACATGTTTTATGCATATCTAGCATGCTTCTCATGTTATCATTAATGATGCATATCTTATTTATGTGCAAGTTGGTTGTTTAACTTACTGTGATTTCAAGGAATCTTATTGTGATATTTCTACTACCACTCCCTTTGGAATGGTAAAAGTTGTGTCAGGACTGACCTTTGATGAGCAGGATGGTGATGAACTCCACCCCTTGGCTTTAGATGATTGAGAACGAGCCCGACCCCGACCCCTACCGAAAGATGGAGTTAATAGTGATGTTCTTAGATATGGTCCTTTTCACTATGAAGCGCATTAGAGAGATGTTTTGATCAACCTGTTTTTGAAACTTTACTATAGTTGACTATAATAAGGAGATTCTATCTCCCACTTTATGTCTGAACTTATGCTTTACTGTTTGGACCTCTTTAGGTATGGAAATATCTATCTATCGTTACTTGAATTATTGGGATGCTTAGTTCATTTTGGCATGAAATTGCATATTGCTAGTTGTATATTAGGATGAATTGCATATTTTCTATCATGAACGAGGGTATGTAACCATGTGTTGCATGTCTCGACACTCTAAATCTCCATTACATCCCAATTGGAGGTTGGGGCATCACAAGCTAAGCCTAAGATATGTTGGACCTTTCAAAGTGGTCGGAAAGATAGGCCTATTAGCCTACAATGTTGCTCTTCCAGCAAAATTTGGGGACATGCATGACATATTCCATGTTTCCAACTTGAAGAAAAGTTTTGGGTAGCAAGAACCCCAAATAGTCAACCCTAGACATATCCAACGCTTGCCTAATCTTACAAATGAAGAAACCTCGGTATAAATTCTAGATTGGAAGGAGCAAAAAATGATCCAAGATAGTACCTTGGTGAAGGTATTCTCGGTAAGAGAAGAATTTATAAGGGAACATATCCCCAATTTGTTTGGATTTCCATGATTCACCAAATGAACTTAATAAATTGGAATATTATTACAATCTTTGATTGTCTATTTGACGAATGAAACTATTTGGGTTTGTTGAGTCCACTTTGTTTTCCATGGTATGCTTGTTTGAGTATTCTTTGGTACTAACGTTTTGAAGGACCTATAGTAATCATGGTAAGGAGTTAGAACCAAGAAAATTGCTTGTAAATTCATTCTATACCTAGAGGTGCTCAACGAAATGATCTAGAAAAGATGCGAAGCAGCTAGGCAATGGGAAGAACAACAACAAACCAAGGAAGAGCACCAGCGACTCATGGCCAGAATTGGAAGGCACTGTACTGATGTTCTAGACTACTATGACCGAGTTGTATTCACCTCACCAGTATTGCCACATGAGAAGAGACTCGTGGCATGGGAACGAGAACCACTTAATGAGAGTGAGTTACCAGAGGTAGAATCCAACAGAGCCACAAAAGCCAGAGAGAGATGTGTAAGGAGGAGTCAAGCTTAAAGGGAAAGGATACTGGTAGAGGGAACTTTGAACTTGCCAGATGGAAGGCTTGATTTGAATGCGTTCATGAATCAAATGTGCTCGCATTATCAACCTTTAAACCAATCACTACCAATGAGGATAGCAACTGAGGTATAATTTCTAATGACTTATAGTAAAGTTATAGTAATAAGTATTATTACACAATTTTGAGGGCCAAATTCCCTTTTGAAGGGGTAAAGGATATGAGAGCTGCACTCATCCCCTAGGATATTTCGGTGGGTGTGTGCATGAATCACGGCCCCAAGTCGAGATAGGGCATTATTTTGATGGATCTTATCTAGTTATTCAAGAGCATATAAGAGCTGACTGATATCTCCTAGGTTCTTGCTAGGTTGCATCTCTATTGGTGGAGTGATATTCCCTAGCCAAATGTTGTAGCTAATGATATCAACGCACGGTCGTTACCTGTGTTGAGATGAAAGGAGCAAGTGTGTGAATGACCATTTTCATGGGAGACCATGGCACACACGTAAAAATAGTTTAAGTTGGTTTTTATGCTGGTTGGGGACTTAGGGTTCCTGGGTTAGCAATCATATGTTCATGTTTTGAGCATGGGATGCTCAGCAAGATATTGTGTGAAATTACCATTTTCTTTTCATTGCTTAGATGACTACCTTAAAATACGATATTTTATTAAAGTTGCTTGAGAATTCTAACATTAGTATGTGTGTGATGACTTGCAAAATTTCATATTGCAGATTTTACAAGATCGCTCGAGTGGAGGATTTTGGCCGCTCGAGCGAACTCAGGCAGATTCAACCGCTCGATGCGCGCTCGACACCCCACTCGAGCGAACATCGTATTTTGACAGATCTAGGGTTTTCCGCCGTCACACCATATAAAAGTGATTTTTCACTTTATGGCCTTACCTTTTGACTGGAGAACACTTTTTAGGACAGAAAAACACAGTTAGGAGGATTCAATTCATCTGTTTTGGAGAAAGAATTCCACATATTACACGTACGTTGGAATCATACACAAGCACAGACGGGAGAAAAGCGTTGAATCATTTCCTTAAGTTTTTGAAGACGATTTATGGCTGCAAGGAGTATTTTTTAGCGATTATTTTCTTCCAATATTTTCAGAACAATTATGGTGAATTCGTTTATGTTGAATTCCATTTCTAGCATGAGCTAAATTCCTTTTATTCTAGGAAAACGATGTAACCTAGTTTCGAACTATGCTTGATTGTCTATGCTAATTTAAGGCAATTCTCTCCTTGTTTATCTGATTTTTTCTGAGTTTATTGCTTCTAATTAACTG